>CAKNYM010048323.1:101733-123527 GCA_932195095.1 Andricus curvator | reverse complement strand
GTAAAAGATGATGAACCTATGGTCAATAATCCTCCTGGTCTCCTTTACCATCTTGGAAGGCACCAATCCCACTATTTATAGGAGCACTCCTTTAAGGGCAAGTACAGGAGTTTACTACGAGCATCTGGGACCAATGAAACGAGTCGCTGGAACGTGGAAGGTCACTGTGTTCCTGGACTTGCAGAAGATCCAAGGACCCCTAGATTCTTACCAACAGCGATTCCAACATTTATCCGATCTGTGTCTACCTGGATTCGGAATATTTTGTCTACAGACGATCACCGACTACGGTCTCGACGCCAAGTTCCTGATAGCCGAAGGCCTGAAGAAGGAAGTATCTAGGCATGCCGCAGAGATGAAGGAGCGCACCAATAAGGCATCGCTTTTTAGCCTACCGATGGGAATGAGAAGCCGACGAGCACAACCACTACTGGGAATCCTGGGAGGCCTCATTGGACCCGGAGCGGGCCTAATGACCTACTGTGACGGAGAAACCCTCGAAGCGGGGATCGCCGAACTGAACCAGGCTCAAACCAATTTGTCTCACCTGGTGGGTAAACAGACTCACATAGTGAGGGCTCAGTTAGAAGGAATTCACGAGCTTTCGAGAACCAATAAGGAGAGACTAATCCGAGATGAAAGACAACTGACCCAGGACAATCTTAGGTTAGAAAATCTTACGCGGGCAGTTGCGGAACTCAAATATGCCCAAGCACTGACTCGCGTCCTTAAGACGGTAGACTCTAGCCTTGACGACTACATCCGTACCGCCCATCACATCCTGGAAGTCATTCACACGTCCCGCCAAGGGAAGATGCATCTCTCACTGCTGACGTCCGAACAACTGGAGCCAGTCTACCGAGATATCCAGGATCATTATCCCAGGCTTGAATTCCCTACCCCAGGACCTCAGGTGGACCTCGAGGAACTATTTAACATAGTTACCATCACAACTATGTATAAAAAGGAAATCCTGAGCATACTAGTGGACATTCCACTATTGGAATCATCTTACTACCTAGCATACCAATTACATCCAATACCTGTATTCCAGACGGTATTAGGAAATGGTTCTGGAAGTGCATACGTCTTACCAAAGTTTACCTACATTGCCGTTGGAGAATCCCAACGGACCTACATCCTGCTGGACAATCAGAGTCCTGCAAGAAAACTCCCTACTACAGGGTCTGCAACGACAACTCACCCGTCAATGAAATTGCTACCCATCAAACATGTGAAAGCGAGCTACTATTGAATCCTTCAACGAAAGCTCTCCGAAGATGCGACATCCGAGTGTCCTACAATAAGGAATCAGAATGGGTCCCCATTGACTCTTTGAGTGGCTGGCTCTACTCCCTAGCTGAGCCCTTGTCCACGGAGCTGCGGTGCCGCAATCAAACCAAGTCTCTAGTCACCTTGAAAGGAATTGGGCTAATACAGATCGCACCTGGTTGCCATATCAAAGCACATGATCAAACATTCTTCGGAACAGCCAGCGAAACGGGAACAACGGAGGTCATCTACGAGCCGCTTCTCCACCTCAATCTGGCTGACCTATCGCCAATTTTAAGGGAACATGGGAACTTCACCACGAAAGATGAAAAGAAGAAACAGCACATGGTGGACGATTCCGTCAATGATGAAGCCTTCCTTGCCAACAAGGTGTCTCTGGATGACTTGGAAAAACAAATTAATGACATGAATCTACAACACCGAGTTAAGGCCCAACATTTAACGCTGATTCAAGGTTGTTACGTGGGACTAGCCCTACTCGCCATAAGCCTCTGGTGCTACTGCTGCTACCATCTTGCCAAATTGGGCATTACCAGAGTATGTCATGAAAAGGGCCCGAAGAACTCCAACTACGACCAGATCGATTCGGAAGCGAACAGGCCCTCGGAAAACACTGATGAAGCCCGTATCGAGATCAAGCTACCTCTGACCAATCAAGAATCTTCAACAAACACGAGCAGTTGCGCCTGTAAGGAAACGCCTGCAGTATCACCAAGGGCTGCGACGCAGACCTCGGCGCACGCCAGTTCAACTACATCAAGGCCAACGATTCAGCTCCCCAAGCAAACGCTACAACCATTCTGAAATTAAGCCACGTATACTGTCTGTATGTGTATGGGCATGAATGGATAAAATAAGTCATTTCCGTTTCCATGAGTATAGCTTGGAAATTTAAAGGAGGAAATCGGGCTCCCCTCACTCGCAAGTTACCCTAAATTTCGGGGACGAAATAATCAAATTCCGGTGTAGTTTGTTACGAGCGAATTTCCACATTTTTATCAGAATAATTAATGTGGCTCGAAATATTATTTCAAGCCACGTTGATTCAAACTTCTATATGAATTTCAAGGGACTCTGCTCGCTCGTAACCTGAGAGCTTACTGTTCGCATGCTTACGCAGCATTCCAAGCTCCCGGGGACTAACAGCGAGCCAACTTGCTAATGAGGAGAGCAATGACTCGAGAGAATAATTTTAATCAAGTATTAAAATTATTCTCTGATGAAAATATGTTTTTCTTTAGGTATCTAAATTTTGTTTCTTCTCCCCCAAACAACTCAACGACATGAGGGTGGATTGCGGGAGGGAAGTGTATGAATGTATGTATGGAATGAGTAGTGTGTACCTAGGCCTAGGTAAAGGAGCAAATGAAAAAGATTACGACACACTGTACCTAAAATATAGTATAAAAACAAAATAGAATTAAGGGAAAAGAAAATTAATTCTAAGGCATCAGCACCTAAATTTAAAAAAAATAAAAGAGAACTCAAAAAGAACGAAGGTGTGGTTGCACTCGTTATGCTGGCTAGTCACACACACACACAGGCGAGGCACTCAATCCATCTCTGTCTCTTGGACGCTCTAAACATCGCCGTCTCATTCCTTGCATGTAGCTACGCTGCCGCGACGATTGCAAGCCTCCGCGCTCTACACGTTGCCCTCGCCTCCTTCCTCCCTATATTCCTAACATAAGCGCGTCTCCTTCTTATAGCCGCACCATACATTGTGACTATAGAAGTTCGATGCACCTCGACTCTCTTTTCCTCTCTTACTCTTTCCTCGCTATTCCATCATAGGCCATTTTCATTCCTCACCCTACACACTTCCCACCGTAGCCGGACAGTACGAGAACGTGGAAATACCAAAACAACACCACGTGCTCACTCAGCAAAAATTGTAACGCTAAAATGCTCGTTTTTTTTATGATAAAAGGGTTGGAATTAATATATACTTATATTTAAGTTAAAAATTCCAACCTGCATCAATTTCGATGCAAAATGAAATTAAAATTTCTTTTAGAAATATAAAGAAAGACTTGAATGCACCTCACTTCTATAAGTGCTGACGAGGTTCCTGTTTCGCAAGTGCAAAAATTCAAACGAAAGCATTTGGCAATACAATAAGCAGTATCGTTCTTTTTTTTTCTTCTCTCTGATACTTTTCCTTTCCCTCTACCTGTTGACGCCCGACCCATTGTAGAGCGTGCCCTTTTAATTTTTTTTATTTTTCTCTTGAATCTCGATATCGCTCCTCTAATTGATCTGTAGTATTCACCATTTTGCGATGTAAAATAAATTTCAGTACTATTAAATATTGAGAAACCAATTTCATTTCAAATTCGGCAACCTGCGAAACCCTCATTTCACTTACAATTTTAATTTTTCGGGACAACTCTCAGGCAGAGAGTAGGGGTACCAACCCACATAAAAATAAATATAGGAAAGACGAGTCTCTCGCCCTTCCTTCAGTTTTGGGGAAGCCTCCCCCCAACGTACCGATACTAGGCAGCTTTTGTTTGCAGGGTCCTTTTTCTTTTATGGATTCGAGGATAAACTTTATTTAGTTCGTACGTGACAGTGCCAAGGTTTCACTGGTTAATAGCCTGAAAAGCATCCCTGCGTGTCAAAAAAATGCTGAGACACTTGCGGGGAAAATGCAGAAGGCGGTCGTCCTTGGGTCGCTCCGTGTCCTCAGGGTGCACGAGACTTTTACCGGATCATCGTATTGAATTCGTCGCAGACTGTAACCACTCATCTCACGGTTGTGAGACGTGGTTACAGCTGAAATTTTCCGCGATTTCGCTGGGAGCGGGTGCAATTTTTGATATTAGCACCCGCTCCCGGCAACATCCTGCGGTTGTCCTTATGACAAACTTTTAACTATATATATATGTGTGTGTGTGTGCATTTGATATATAAATGTGCATTTTTAAGAAATGTTTGTAATTACAAATTCTGCAATTCATATCATTATTATTATTGAAGATATTTTACTTCTGGGACACGAATAATTAAAATATTATAATCTATTAATGACAAGAATGGTTTATTCGCTAATAGTATTTGGCGAATATGTATATATATAAAAGTTTGTCATAAGAACAACCGCAGGATTTCGCCGGGAGCGGATGCTAATCTGAAAAATTGCACCCGCTCCCAGCGAAATCGCGGTAACATGTCAGCTGTAACCACGTCTCACGACCGTGACATAGGTGGTTACAGTCTGCGACGAACTCAATGCGATGATCCGGCAAAAGCCTCGTGTACCCGGAGGACACGGAGCGACCCAAGGACGACCGCCTTCTGCATTTTCCCCGCAAGTGTCTCAGCATTTTGTTGACACGCAGGGATGCTTTTCAGGCTATTAACCAGTGAAACCTTGGCACCTCCAAGAGCGCCGATGATCAAGACGATTAGCTTAACAGAATATTCCAGGTATAATCGTCGCAACTCCCTTATAAGGTCTTTATACCTCTCTTTCTTTTCTTTCTCCTTGGCTGTGACGTTTTTTTCATTTGGTGCCGAAAATTCGATAACGACCATGGTTCGTTTCTCGAAGTCAAGGAGAACTATGTCAGGCCTCGAGTGCGCAACAGAAACAATTGTCGAGAATATGAAGTTCCAGTATATGCGGCACTTCTCATTTTCGACAATTGACTCTATTTCTCTAGGAGCGTTTATCGGAGCGGTATTTGGGCTAATGCCATAAGAGTGACAGAGATGGTAATTAAGCACTCTTAGTGCCGCATTGTGCCTTTGAATGTAGGTCGTTCCCGCATGAGTTGGACAACTAGATAGTATCTGAGCTATCCTTTATAGATTTCACGTCCTGAATGCGGCTCTGTGGCACGCCCAGGTATGTATAGGTCTCTCCAGCGCAAACGTGTCGTATAGCGCTTCTGTCAACGAGTTCAGGATTTTCGGGGATGCCATTAAGTTTTCCTTTCTTCAAATTAAGCTTGGCGCATTTCTCTAACCCGAATTCCATTCCAATCTCTTGAGTGTACTCTTTAACAATTTTCAGAGCTAGATGTAGTTTCTCTTGATTCCTAGCATAGATCTTAAGATCATCCATGTAAAATACATGAGTGACCTTATGCTTTCGGTTTCCAGGTTTGCCGCCGAGATACCCTTCGGAATGGCGAAGTGCGAGAGATAGTGGCAATAATGTGAAGCAAAAGAGGAGAGGGCTCATGGTATCGCCCTGAAACACACCTCTCTGAAAGATGATACTGTTAGTGATCAAACGATGTTTTCCAGATGAGATAGTAAATCTGGTTTTCCAAAGCGGCATTAATCTCTCTATACACCTCACGATGTGTGGATGAACCTTTAGGCTTTCCAGCAGACAGATGATAAGTCTATGGGAGGTTGAATCGAAAGCTTTCCGGTAATCAATCCAGGCCATCGATAGAAGTCGCTGATAGGATGCTGCGTATTTACAGACACATCTATCGATGAGCAAGTTCTCCCGACATCCTGCTACGCCTTTCTTTGAGCCACGTTCATACATCTCTCGCCACACAGGTCCAATTGTCCGAAGAATCCTATCATTTATGATAGCCGTGAAGATCTTATACAGCGTGTTCAGACAAGTTATTGGCCTGTAATTCTTAGGGTCCGCTAAGTTGCCCGAATCGGCTCTTCCGATTTTAGATATGAGGTGAAAATTCGGGCCAGATGCTGATGGGTTGAAGGAAACTTCTTTCACCAGAAGGTCTTGATACCATCTGGTCCCGGAGCGGAATAGTTCTTCATGCCTCTTAATACGTTTTTCACCTCCTCGGTAGTGATAGGTGGGCATTCCTCCTCAGCTGTTCTGAGGGCATTGTACAGCTCCTTGAAGCTATTTATGTTCTTTGAGCCTTCTTCAAGTGGATGTTGGACCTCGTAGACTTCTCTCCAAAATGCTTCGACCTCCTCTGGTTTGGGCGGATGGTCGACAGTAACTGGAGGGTCTTGGAAGAGTCGAGATGGGTCAGACAAAAACTGTTGATTTTCTCTGACCCACCTCTCTCTCCGCTCTAGACTTCTCCTAGCGTTAGATAGTACTCGTATTCTGTCAACAATATGCTGCCTGATGGTCAGTAGCTTTGACTTGTTGATTGTGTGATAACGGATCCGCAGTTCGCGTGCGAACTGTCGAACCTTGGCAGTGAAAGTCCTGCCAGATGTTATGTAGTCAATCACACACTGAATGCGGGACGCGTACTGTCTTGCCCAGCCTATCTTAGTGCTAAATTGATGCCTTCGTCTTTTGGTCTTATGATCAACCGTTGGTTTTGTTTTACGGTTTGCATCTGCCAAACTTCTCGCTGCATTGTACACATTACAATTGATAGTCCAGAGGTCGGATTCTTCGGAAAAATCTCCACGAAGCTCATCATCCAGTTCAGTCAGATCTTTGGGCTTGGGAGAAACCTGAATGTTGATGT
Source organism: Andricus curvator (assembly GCA_932195095.1). NCBI lineage: Eukaryota > Metazoa > Arthropoda > Insecta > Hymenoptera > Cynipidae > Andricus > Andricus curvator. The sequence continues at coordinate 116,802 of CAKNYM010048323.1, read as the reverse complement.
TTCTCCGGGTCTTGAAGCATCGTTCTTCCTCTATTGGATGCCTGTTCGAGGTTGGCCTCAGTGGCGCCTCTCTTTCTCTGTTGCCGGCTTGTTCTGGCTGCGGTTGTGTAGACGCTCCGCTTATATAACCCCTTTTCCGGAGGTCCTCGGCACGGTTTCGCAGACGTTTTTGCGAAAAATCCGAGAACTCTGGGTGTTTCTCGTACCACAGAGCATGCAGTCGCGCCATGTAACCTTTTCGTTCAGGGGCCATACTGGTATCATAGCACTCCAGCAGGTTGTCCCTGAGTCGATCCGTCCACCTAAAAGCAACGAGACTCCGCCGGTCAATCGCATTGACTCCGTCTTGATTGGCTCCCCCAACTCTAGGGTAGTCGGCATTGTTGTCCGACCCATTGTCGGGAGCCCTGCGCGTTCGATTGTTTTGAACCTTAATTCCTACAACTATGTTTGGTGTCGTCATTGTTGTTCCCACGAGCAGCTAGGGAAAAGGGTTAGTCCATCCTTGTAGAGCTCCGCGTGCAAGGATAAGGCTGATACTCTGAGAGGTCGCCCGGTATCCCAGGATCACCGTTTGAGACACCTCACCCAGGTGCCATTCAGCTTTCGGCACGGTTGTTACGCCTTCGCTTAGGAGTTATTCCTTCGGGACCATCCCTGGACAATTGTCCGCGACTGCTTATTAATTATTGTAACCATATTCAGCAGAAACCCTTGGTACAGGGACCCTCTATCCGCAACCCGAGGACGCGTTCGGTGGCTTTGTCATAGGCCCTTCGGTTCGATTCCCAAGGAATCAAAACCGAATACCGAATATATATATATATATATATATATATATATATATATAGAGAGAGAGAGAGAGAGAGAGAGTTAAACAACCACCACACGGTCCACTGAGAGCCACTGCCAACTAAAAAAAATGTCAATAGCCCCCTGTAGAACCGCGGTAAATCACACCTATGGCCACGTCTCACAACCGTGAGATGGGTGGTCACAGGGAAGGGCGAAATCACAACGGCAGGCCGGCGAAACCCTAGTGTGTCTTGAGCACACGCAGCGGCCCAAGGATGACAGCTGTCTGCATCCATCTCGCAAGTGATTTGGCATATTTTTGCACGCGGGTATGGCTTTAAGGTTACGAACCAGTGATAGTTTCGTACCTCCGAGAGCACCTATCACAAGGACAATTACTTGTACCGAATATTTTGGGTAAAGTCGTTGCAGCTCACTTTTAAGTTCTTGATACCTCTCCTCTTTTTCTTTCTCCTTTGCAGTGATGTTGTATTCGGACGGAGCCGAGAATTCGATCAGGAATATAGTTCGTTTCTCGAAGTCTTGGAGAACAATGTCAGGCCTCGAGTGCGCAACGGAGACTGCTACCCGAAAATCGTAGTTCCAGAAAATTTGCCACTTCTCGTTTCGGACAATTGTCTCTATCTCCCTTGGAGCGTTCGGCAGGGCAGGGTCGCGATCAACACCGTTAGAGTAGTCACGTTAGGCGTTAAAAATCAAAAAGCTATCAACCCGGATACTTTCCACCGATTTTAATGAAACCTTTTGCATTGTACAGCTAAATATGCGTAGTGAAAAGTTAAAAAAAATCTTGTTCGGGAATTTCAAAATCCATTTTTTTTTAATCTACAAAAGTCGATTAAAAACTTGAATAACTTGAATAAATTAAGTCCTAGAGCAACAAAAACACTGTATATATATGTATTGGAGTTGCTTATTATGAATTTGAGGGGGGGGATTCAAAATGGCGGACCAAAATTTTTTAACATTCATAAACTTAAAAAAATATAATAAAAATAAAAGATTAATATTTAGCATGCATATTCCTTAAGGCATAAAAAGTTATTAAAAAATAATTTTTACCCGGGGTGGAGGGTGAAAATACCCTTAAATCGTGGAAAACACCCCCAAAAAATTGTTTTTGAGGATTATTTCGAAAATGGTGCATCGGTGAAAAATGAATTTTTTCAGACAACTTGTACATAAAATATGCATAAGAAATTATGGTATTCACGTTTCCTTTGTCAGCCATATTTTCCGAAATATTCCTTAAGCTCGTTCTTCGTCCATTGAACCACCCCAAACCAGTAGAGTAGAACCGGGACGGAAGCATGTTAGTCGCAGATACCTTGTTCAACGCCGACAGATTGGAAGACCAAATCTGTCGAAGAAGATGTATGTATCTGCTTCGGAGAGACTCCTTCACTGATGTTACGTCCTGAATGCGGCTTTGAGGCACGCCCAGGTATGTATAGGTCTCTCCAGTATTAAGATGTCTAATAACACTTATATCCACAAGCTCAGGGTCCTTGGGAATGCCAGTAATCTTTCCTTTCTTCAGATTAAGTTTGGCACCCTTGTCCAAACCAAAGTCCATCCCAATCTCCCTTGTGTAGTTCTTGACGATATCTATAGCAGTTTGAAGTTTACTTTTACCAGAGGCAAAGATCTTCAGGTCATCCATATAGAATACATGTGTGACCTTATGCTCGCGCTGATTAGTGTCGCCACAGAGGTACCCAGGAGAATTTCGTAGTGCGAGAGATAGAGGCAGAAGTATGATGCAAAAAAGCAAAGGGCTCACGGTATCCTTGTAGAGCCCCGCGTGCAAGGATAAGGCTGGTACTCTGAGAGGTCGCCCGGTATATATATATATATATATATATATATATACCCACGAGGGTGGAGAGAAGGATTAATAGTGCCTCTGTATAAGAAAGGAGATAGGGATAGGCAGGAAAATTATAGGGGGATTACGCTAATGAATACGGCGTATAAAGTATACGCGATGGTAGTAGCGGAGAGGCTGCGGAAGGATGTCGAGGGGAAAGGGATATTGCCAGAGACGCAGGCGGGCTTTAGGGCAGGTAGGAGTACTATCGACAATATCTACGTTCTGCAGCACGTGGTGGATAGAGAATTAGCGAAGAAGGGGTCGAGAATGTACGCGTTTTTTGTGGATCTGAAAGGCGCGTTTGTGTCGGTGGATAGGGGGAGGTTGTGGGAGGCGATGGAGGAGAGGGGAGTGGAGAGAGGCCTGATCAAGAGGGTAAGGGAGATACATGAAGAAACCAAAGATAAGGTAAGAGGAGGACAGGGGATTTCGGAGGGATTCTGGGTGGATAGGGGGTTAAGAAAAGGGTGTCCGCTTAGCCCGAGCTTTTTGCGATTTTAATTTCGGATATGGAAAGTAAGCTGGAGGACGGAGTGGTAGGAGGTGTCAGGATACGAGGGGTTAGAATTTGGCCGCTAGCGTATGCAGATGACATAGTGTTGTTGGCAAAAAGCGAGGAGGCCTTAAAGGAAATCATGAAGAGGTTGAGAAGATACCTGGATAAGAACAGGTTAGAACTGAATGCGGAAAAGTCCAAGGTTATGGTTTTCAGAAAAGGAGGTGGAAGGGATAAGGAAGGGGAGTGGAAGTGGAAGTGGAAGGGAAAGGCGGTGCAGGCGGTGAAAGAGTTTGTGTACCTGGGCTTCTTGTTTCGGAGGAATGGCGGAGTGGATGGTCACATAAAAGAGAGAGTGAGGAGGGCAAATGTGGTGATGAGACAGGTGTGGGGGTTGGGAAAGAAGTTATTCGCAGATGATTTTGGAAGGAGAATGAAATTGTTTGACTCACTAGTGATGAGTGTGCTATTGTATGGAGTAGAGGTGTGGGGGTGGAAGGAAAGCGAAGAGGTAAATAGGATACAGGAGAGATATGTAAAGTGGACACTGGGGTTGGCAAGGAACACGCCTAATTATATTGTCAGGAGGGAGACGGGGAGAACGAGTGTAGGGATTCTAGCGGGGATTCGAGCGTGTAAATATCAGGAGAAATTTTTGGAAGAGGGGGGAAGTAAGCTGGTTAGGGAGTGTTGGTGGGAGAAGGAGAACAGGAGATGGGGTGGGAAGATGGAGGTTGAAAGAGAAAGTTATTTTAGAACGAATGGACTGCATATGGAGGAATTGAGAAGGATGCATGAGGAAGGAAGGAAGGAAGGTATATGAGTTGGTTAAGAAAAACAGCATGGAGAGAGAGAAGACAGCAGGGGAAGAGAGAATAAGAGAGACAAGGTTTAATGGGAACTATGTGTGGATTATGCCAAGGGCGAGAGCGCAATATTTGTGTGAGAAAGGAGAGAAAGGAAGTCAGGAGCTTATAGCGAGAATGAGATGTGGGTGCATGGAGGGTTTCAATAGGTTCTGGCTCGCTAGGGAAAAGAGGATGTGTGAACTATGTGGGAAGGGGGAGGCAAGAGTGGAGCACTGGTTGGAGGAGTGCGTGGAGGTGGAAAGGAGTGGGATAAGCATGGAGGTATTGATGCATGAAAGGGGGACAAAAGGGCAGTAGCATGGGTGAAAGGAGTATTGGGTAAGATGGAGAAGAAGAGAAGGAAGGAGGAAGAGGAATGGAGAAGGAAAGATTGTAAATAGAGGAGGAAGTAAATATAAGTAAATGTAAATATTGTAAATAGTAGATAAGTATTAGGTATTAGTCGCGGAGGCAGAGTTTGGTAATGCGAGGCAAGCAAGAAAGTAGGGTCATGCGAGCGAGGCGAGGCGAAGCGAGGAAGGCAATGCGATAAGAACGAGCGGCGTTAGAGATAAGGTGTGGAAGGATGTTAGTTTTAAGGGTACGTTTTAAGAAAATTCTGTAAAAAAAATGGAAGTGTAAGCAAGTCAATTTTTTAAGGCCAGCAGGCTAAAAAATAAACGTTTATCTACATATATATATATATATATATATGAGGAGTCATAGAAATTTCACAATAGAATGTTGTGAGATCACTCAAATTCGCCAAATACTATTAGTGAATAAAACATTCTTGTCATTAATAGATTATAATATTTTAATTATTCGTCTCCCAGAAGTAAAATATCTTCAATAATAATAATGATATGAATTACAGAATTTGTAATTACAAACATTTCTTGAAAATGCACATTTGGTGGGCCTGTCTTCATATTGGCAATACGCCTGCATGTGCCTCTTAGACCTTGACAACAGCACCATCTGACACCATCTAAAAATGTTTTACTATAATCACAAGAAGCAATATATATAAGAAAGTTACCCATAAAGCTTTACTGCATACATACAAAACATACTGTGTACTATATTACGGAATTTTATGTCAAATTAATTCATTTTCAAATCGTAAAGGGCTAGTATGTATTTCGGAAAATTAAATCATACTAGCCCAAGCGCTAATCTTTATCGATTAGTCTTACATAATATTTAATAATACTAGACAGTGCCTATACACAAATTTTAGAAATGCATTCAAAGTCCATTATAAAGACAGCAGGCCCGCCAATTGTGCATTTTCAAGAAATGTTTCAATTCATATCATTATTATTATTATTGAAGATATTTGTATTCTGGGACATGAATAATTAAACTCGTTTCTTTCGAGGGTGTGTTTTGAGAGATATATTTATACCTTATACTTCTATGTTCATTTTTATTGAATATTAATTCAAAGTTGGTCTTCATGAATTGGATAATATTATTGGCATAATATTAATATTACTAATTATTTAACTTATGCATCTTTACAATTTTACACCACTTTTTTTATCTGCAGAAAAATTATTTTTTACAAATTTGTAGTCTTTAGAAGTTCCAATAAATGTTTCACAATTCTGATGTATATATATTTATAGGATGTTACAATTTTTAATTGTTCACTTGTAAAAACTTCAAAGTTTTATTGTACCTTTCAACAGAAAAAAAATGCTAAACCACGTGTTTACAAAATGTGTATTCCAACCATTTTAAGCCCCATCGGCATTTCTTTTTTTATACTGTCCAATTAATTCTATTAATGTAATTACTTTTTATTAAATTCTATTAAGTTTCCAGTTTTAGTCCATTCACTCATTAACAATAAACTAAATTTTACATGATTTTTATTCATATTTTTAAGTTCTCTCCCATACTACATTTGAATCTCCTGCATATCCCGAACCAAAACATCCATAAAAACCGCGGCTCCAGCGCCTTCAAGTAGGCACACGCGTTTTCCATTAAATCCTGTATCCAGTGCATTATATATATCAGTGGTCCACCCTCTAATGGGAGGCATAGGACTCCAGGGTCCCTAGTGGAAGCATTTAAGGTATGTAGAAAAAGACTACGAGTCTCTAGCACATTGCAGAAGGTTTTTTCTATTGGTTTAAAGCGAATTTGCGAAAAAAATTAGGTTCCTTTCTTTTATGATTTTCTGAGAACTTTCGAATGGTCATAGCCTCACTTATGTTTGGGTGTTCAATGTACATGGCGGGTATTTTCTTTTTAAATCTACTATGAAACTTGAATAAACCAGAGTGTGATTGATACTTGCAAAATCGTTAATTAAGAAAGATATTAATATTCATGTATAAGTCATACAAACCTGTAATTTTTTCTTCGCAACGCCAATAGTGTCCTTACTATAAACAGGTAGTTTAACGTCGCCTAACGTTGTCGACAGTCTAAGTTTTAGTGTAACTTCAGTTCCCCCATCGATAGGTTCTGCGATAAACAAAAAAAAATATTCAACGAATCTTATTTAAACATATTTGCCTCAGATTGTCAAAAAAAAGTGGGCAGTAGGGTGTACAAATCACGCACGCACGCGCGCGCGCGTATACACACACATACATAGGGCGTCCCAGGCTCAAGTGTCTGGATTATTATAACTGTATAAACATTGAAAAAATAAATAGAAAATTCCTTTTCCAAAAATTAGTTAAGTTTTAGTTTTTGAGTTATTAAATATTTAAGCTGGACCAATCAGGCGCGCGGTATCAACAGTCGTACGTACGTGAGCGGGAGTCCAACGCAGTGTAGTGACTGCTGTTCTCCCCTCGCTAACCCTACCTCGGCGCTCGCTTCAATAACACTGCGTTGGACTCCCGCTCACGTACGCACGACTGTTCATACCGCCAGATAATGTATTGTTATCCATTATTATTACTGCTACATTATTAATAATAATATGTAGTATTTAACAAAAATGGTACAAACTGCACTAAATAATACAAACAACTGAAATCGTAGATAGGAACGAAAGCTACTTCCATACAAAATTGCAAAATGCTCTTACGAAACAATATTATACGAAAATCAGGATAGGCCTATAATGCTTTCCCTATAATGAATTTCCTATCATTTTTTCACGATCATAGGAAATTTTTTACAAAAATAAAAATTCTGCACAAATGAACTTTACACAGCAAAAATCTGTGAATTACCTTGATACCTTTAAAATCGCTTGAAATTTCATTGAAACTCCTTGATAAGTTTGGAAATCTTTTTAAATCCATTACAATCTTTTAAATCTGTTAAAATCCGTAGTTAAATCCCCTATAATCTTTCAAATACTTGGAGTTCCTATAAAATTCCTGAAATCTTATGAAATTATTTTAAATTCCTTGAAATCTTTGAAAAGCCTACAAAATTCTTTGACATTCTTTAACATTTTTTTAATCCCTTGAAATCTTTCAAAATAAACTTAAATCCTTTGAAAGTTGTTTAATTCCTTCATATCCCTTGTCATCCGTAGAAATCCCTTGAAAGAAAATTTATTTTATTTCCTAAAGTTCTATAGAAATTTGTTAAAATGCCTTAAAATCATTAAAATAACTGGAAATCTTTGAAATCTTTTAGCGATTTAATAACAAAATCCTACAAAATTTTTTTAAATCCCTTAAAATGTTCGAAATCTCTTTTCTTTGTAATCTTATTAAAATAGCTTCAAATCTTTAACATACTGTAAATCCTTGGAAATAATTGGAGGTCTTAAATCTTGTGACATTCTTTGGAATCCCTTAAAATCTTTAGAAATACTGCCAAATTCTTTGAAATTCCTTAACATTTTTTTAATCTCTTGAAATTCTTTGGAATCTTTTAAAATACATAAATACAAGTATATAATCGTAAGAATCCTTTAAAATAAGTATAAATAATTTAATATCCCTTGAAAATAAATTAAATTAAACTTATTCATTAAAGTTTCCTAAACAAAAACGTTCAGATCCCTAGAAATCTTTAAAATCCCTCGAAATCTTGTAGATCCTTGGTAATTCCAGAAAATCCTTCAAATCTTGTCAATTACTTGCAAATACCTTAAAATCTCTTGAAATTACATTTAACTTACTTCCCACATTTATCTAGAAATTGTATTATTATTATTATACTATTAAGCCAAATCCCTTCCGGAGTAAGCATGACTCACTCGGTTCTAGGCAGGGATCAGGGAATTCATATGAAAAATAGAGAAAGGGTAGTAAATCCTTTGAAATACGAGGTGTGGTTATTAAATAACGAGACTGGTGCTGTAAAACATTTTATTTTGATTTCATACATATCTATTTATTATCACCTTCAATATTCACCCCTCCTCTATCCCTACAACGCTCCATACGAATCTTCCATTGTTTGAAACAGTGCTGGAAGTCTTATTCTTTCAGCTCCTTCAGGACGCGTGCCGCTTTCTCTTTCACAGCTTCAACGGATTCAAATCTTGTTCCGTTTAATGCAGATTTCACCTTAGGAAGCAGATAGAAGTCGCACGGCGCAAGATCCGGCGAATAAGGCGGATAGTCAAACACTGGGATGCTGTACTTGGCTAGAAACCTCTTGACAGACAATGCGGAATGAGCTAGCGTATTATCTAGGTGGAGAACCCATGACTTGTCCTTCCACAGTTCGGGCCGTTTTTTCCTTATTCTTTCGCGGAGTTCAGCAAGAACGTGAAGGTAGTAATGTTGATTAATAGTTTAACCTTCAGGAACCCAGTGAACGTACACAATCGTATGAATATCGAAAAAAACATGTGGAAGGGCGACCCGGGTGTGAATCATCTTCAATGTCTTCTCGGCCATCTTAAAAACGCTTAAACCACTCAAAAACACAAGCAAGCGATAAACATTCATTGCCATACACTTTTTTCAATAAATTATAAGATTTAGTAGCGGTTTTTCCAAGTTTCATGTGAAATTTCACAACAATTCGTTGCTCTATTGGCACACTTAACATTTTCCCGGCGAAACAAAAAAACAACTCTAAGACGAGCGAAGGCTACGGCTATACGGATTTGTTTACAGAAGCGAGAGGTTTGGCGCATGCGTACTTCTTCTGTAGCAGCGCCAGTCTCGTTATTTAATAGCCACACCTCGTAGTTAAGATCCTATAAAATCCCTTAAATCTTGTGAAATTCTTCGAAATCTTTAGAAATCCTACAAAATTCGTTTACATCCCTTGAAATTTTTTAAATCTCTTGAAATTATTTGGAATCTTTTAAAATAACTTAAAGTCTTTAAAATCCTTTTGACATTTTGTAAAATCCTTCATAGCCCTTGAAATTTTTGAAATCCGTAGAAATTCTTTGAAAAAATTTGAAATCCTACATTAAATAAATAAGTCAAATCAAATGTAGCTTCTCCATTTTTTGCATTACTTTTTGCAATAATTTATTATTAGTTATATTTATTCTAAGTTTCTTATAAAGACTTTCTATAATGTTTTTTTTTAGAATTGAAAAAAAAATGTTGAGAAATTCATTATAGGCGCCTATACTGAATTTCCTATCATATTTTTTTCGTAAGGGTGTAACAAAAATAAAGATGAGTTACGAACCCCTTGAACAGTTTCCTAATTATAGAAAAAAAATGTTAAACTCACAAAATTTACAACAAAAATATGTAATGCGTTCTTCTTCTGAAAAATATTTGGGGAGGTCGGGCCTCCATGGCCTCCATGCAATCTCAGGCCTGGTTTCAAATCTTTGCATTACCAAATTAGATACTACTGATGACAAGGGGGAACACATTGGTACACAGTCTACAACATCAATTTGTTAGTAAGTGCTGTTGTTAAATTTGAAATAAATGGATCTGAGATAAAACTCCACAGCGTTTTTAAATTCATCTCAAGGGATCAAAGTTCATCGTGCGATATTATCCTATTTTTCATGTATGTATTTAGTGATTAACTCCATAGGCATATGTGGGAACATCCCCATTACATCTAAGGATAACATGATATGGTCTCTAGGTATTTTTAAATGCTTTAAATCGTTAACAAATCTCCAACTGTCCTTTACATGATTGCTCCGTTTGCCCATATGAGCAATGAATGACAGATGATTTACTACCTACTACGTGAAGAGATAAAAAAAACGAGGGGGTGGAAAGGGGTAAGCGGGTGTCTGGTGGGTGGATGTCGCCAGTTACTCTACCCCAGAGAAAGGATATAAAAGGGAAGGAGGCTGGAAAGAAGAAGGGTGTGACTGGGGGGAGGGTATATCGGAAGTCACTATCATACAGAGAAGGGGTATAAAAACGGGGGGGGGGGGCTCCTGGAAATAATTTTAATAGACCTTTTTTCCTGATTTTAGGGACCCTAATATTTTCTAACACTTACATATTAAACTTACTAGAATTTTCGAAAACTTTAATGTCAAATTTAGATAAAAAGGTCTATTAAAAAATATCGATATCTCGAAAACTATTCGATATTGATTTAGAAGTTTCAGATTCGTGTTTCTCGCGAAAAATCCTATCGGAATCCACATTAAGAAATTATTTAAATTGAAATAAAAAAGCAATTTGAATAGTGGGGGAGGCATCTACGAAATGCTTCGCCTTCACTTTTCACTACATTTTTACGCGGAAAGGTAGAGCTAGAGCCGAAGACGCAGGAAGCGAGTAGGGCTCACAGACACGGCGCGTAGAGCTGTAGTGGTAAGTAGTGGAGCTGGTTTTCGCAAGGCCTCTTGTTCCGTCTCCAAGTGCTCTTATCATGCTTTTAGCTTAATAACAATAAAAGTAATAAACTTTGAAAAATTCTGATTTTTGCAAATGAAAGAGTAACTCAAAAAATATCGATTGGTGTAAAAAACTAAAAATCGATTTTTCGGGCGTTAGGTCCCTTTCTTCGCGGACGGGCACAAATTTTGACGTTAGAAGTTATTTAGCGCCTTTTTGTCAAAGAAGGGGTGCCAGTAAAGTCGTTTTTTGTCCCCAAACCGATTGGGCTTAAATTACGTAAGATTGTTCCTTTGAATGTGACTCACAAACCCCTGAAACAATTTTCCGAATGAGTGTTTCATCAAGGAGAAAACACGGCCTTTATGATAGCATTTTACATGAGATTTCGAGCAGCTCGACAGATACTTTAACATTTGACCTTGTTATAAATCTATCCCATTCACCAAAATTACTAAAAAATAGTGTATGTGTATGTGTATAATGTATAAAATATAGCAAAGCGATTATTCTAGGCATTTGTCTACGCATTGAAATTCATCAATACATATCACCTTAGAACGACCATTAAGAAATATGTCAATTTAAATGCATGTTATTGCATGACTTCAAGTTCAAGATGGATTGCGGTTGTAGATTATTTCGCCGAACCCAGGGTGCACCACGAGGAAGCAATCTACACTACACCCCATGGCTATGTACAAAACTCAAAGCTACTTATAAACTATTTTTAACCAACATTAAAACTATTTACAAGCTATTTACAAACTATTAAACAACTATCTACAAACTGTTTTCTTCATGTTATATTATTTATGATGAATAATAAAAAATACATCCTTACGGTAGTAGTTGAAAGCTGTGGGTTATCCAGCCTCTGTTGCCTTTATTGATATTGAAGTGTATGTTACCTTGGTTCCTATTCAAGTGTCTTTTTCCCATGGTCTGCATCGTTCTTATTTAATTGTCAATCAATTCTTATGTATCGTGATATTTTTATATTATTACTTTGTTTTCTAAAGTTTTTATCTTAATTGATAGTCAATTGTTTGTCGTCCATCGCGAGAGTCGAACGTCAGTCTCCTGTTCTTTTTCCCTTGTCCGTATTATTCTTGTTGAATTGTTTAAAAAAAGAGTATAAGTCTTCTGTTTTCTGTTGTATCAGTGAAGCTGAATGAAAATCTTTTTTCTCTTTAGTATACCGTCTTAGTTGATCGTCAACTGTTTGTCGTCGAGCGACTGACGTTCAACTGTCACTCTGAATGATAAACAATTGAGTGTCCCCATGCAAGAACAAGACATAGATTTTTCTAGCGCGGTGGCGTTGGCCCCTGACGACTAAACATCGAAATACGAAATTTTGAATTTTAAAACATAGATTATCTTAGATAATTATATTCCGCATCTTTTTTTCCTTTGCAAGAAGATCATATCTTTTTTAGATTTTTAACAAATTGCAAAAAACTTTTTTTTTTCAAGTCAATTTTTAATTCGATTTTTGTCTTTAACTCGTGCTCAAACCCACAGTTTTTGGAATTTCTTTATAAAATTTATAGAAAGCATTGCTTATAGTGTTGTCGTTATGATTAGCGATAAAAAATTTCAACTTTATTTATAACAATATAAAGAATTATTTTCTAGGCTATTGCATAATTCGTACCACAAAACGTTTGAGCGTTTCATTTATCGAGGCAAGTTTGAGCAAACAAAAACTTTCTGCGAACAAGTTGTTCAAAAAAGTACAAAGAAGTTTTCTACCAAGGCTTTTTTAAAATAAATTAATAGGTAAAAAACTACGAACGCTAAACTTTAAGCGCGCGACTGATATTCTATGCGTGGATTATGCCGAGTCGGAACGTCTTTCCTTATACGGCGGTGCGATGAACTCAAAATGTAATATAGGAGGATTATTCAAGTGTTAGATGACCGTCATACGCCCTTCAGCCTTTTTTATCCCATACGTAACCCAAACATTGCAGTTTTCAGCTAAAACAAAATAGATCATTTCTATTCTTAGTACCGAAGTGTGCGCTTCGTACGCGTATTGCGAGTTTTAGCTTCAGTGAAAATAAAATTTATAATTTATGATAATGAAATTATCATCAAAATATATTTTCAAATTTCTATAATGGAAAGCGAATCTTAAGGTTCTTATAGAGGGAAGAAACGAACAACAAATGAAGAAGCGTTTCAAAACAAAATTTTGTTAACAGAACTATTCGCTAAATGAATAAAAATTTAACATATTTTATGTCAATTGAAGTGTTATTATTTATTTTTAAGCCTGACCCCCTATAACCCGCCTAAACGTCAAGACGTCCCGAATCGGCATAATCCACGCATGGAAGATCAGTCGCGCGCTTAAAGTTTAGCGTTCGCAGTTTTTTACCTATTAACTTATTTAAAAAAAGCCTTCGCAGAAAACTTCTTTGTACTTTTTTGAACAACTTCTCCGCAGGAAGTTTTTGTTTGCTCAAAATTGCCTCGATAAACGAAACGCTCAAACGTTTTGTGGAACGAATTATGCAATAGACTAGAACATTTTTTTTATATTGTTATAAATAAAGTTGAAAACTTTATCGCGAACCGTCATAACAAGAACACTATAAGGAATGCTTCCTATACATTTTATTTAAAAATTCGAAAAACTGTGGATTTCAGCATGAGTTGAAGACAAAAATCGAATTAAAAATTGACTTTGAAAAAAAAGTTTTTTGCAATTTTTTAAAAATCTAAAAAAGATATGATCCTCTTGCAAGGAAAAAAAGATGCGGAATATAATTATCTAAGATAATCCATGTTTTAAAATTCAAAATTTCGTATTTCGATTTTTAACCGTCGGGGGCCAACGCCACCGCGCTAGAAAAATCTATGTCTTGTGCTTGCATGGGGACACTCAATTGTAAGGATGTATTTTTTATTAGTCATGATACATAACAAGAAGAAAACAGTTTGTAGGTAGTTGTTTAATAGTTTGTAAATAGCTTGTAGTTAGTTTTAAAATAGATTAAGAAATAGCATTAAAACATAGCATTAAGCATTAAGACATATCATATATCCTGACAGAAACATCGCATCAAAAAAATTATGAAAAAATATATTGCTCACAAGTTTGAAAGCGCCTACGGTGCGCACTATTGGTCCTCGCGCTTCGCGCTCGATAATATACTTATCTCGCGCTTCGGGCTCGATAATGTTTTTACCACGCGCTACGCGCTCGGTCTTTGTATTTCCCCCACATTTGAGAGCAGGCCTTTTAAAATTAAAGGTCAAAGCATCGACAACTGGAATTTGGTGATTGTGAATTCTCTTTTGTTAAAGCTCCTTCGGCTTTAACGAACACACTCTTATCACGTAGCTCGTGCTTGGCACTCGACTTTCTCAAAAATGCGAACTTTCCTACATTATGTTCAACTGTATTATAGCAAATTTACATTATATTTATTTCTGTACCCCGGTCTGGAACTGCTTATTCAGTTATTTCAAAACAAAGTACAAATTTTATTTTTAATAAATACTTTAATATTTGTTTCTTATTTTGCATTAAAGTTTAGTCTCAGATACCCTGAACAATGTATCATTTCTAAAAATTTATATTATTACAATTCATAATATACATTGGTACTGAAACAAAAGTATTTTCATTACCTTGTTTTTATAATTTAAAAAAGTGCGTATCCTATTAAAAAATTGGTTATTAAACATTTTATTGCAAATTGTGTCGTTTTTCGATAAATTTAATTTGTTTATTTTCAATGATATTTTTTAGGATTTTAACTTGAAATACGCATCCTAGGGTAAGGGGATTCTAAGCAAATTTGTAGATATAGTTTGGGCAAAAATTGTTGTTAAATAAAATGTTATTGTAGCTTGCGTCCTTTTTCCAAAAAGTTCATTTTGTTATTTTCAATATATTTTTATAACAAGAGTTTATAACAGATTTGTAGATATTTTTTGGTTAAACAACTTATGTCTTTTCATTTTTTTCGTCTTTTGTGTCGTTTTTCCAGAACTTTCCTATCTTTGAAAGTCGCTATGCGTACGTTACCGTTACCATAACTTAGTTTTGTGCACCAGGCCGTTGAAGACGTCATCTACGAAAAATTGTTAACAATTTAAATTGTGCCAACATCCAAAATAACTAACAGTGGTGAGCCGACGATCCGGGTGCACAGGGTCACGCACCAGGTAGTTTAACGCGTATTCTACGAGAACTTTTTTAAAATTTAAATTGTGCCAACATCCAAAATAACTAAAAATGGTGAGCCGACGATCCGGGTGCACCGGGTCGCGCACCAGGTAGTTTAGCACGTA
>CAKNYM010048323.1:81357-101723 GCA_932195095.1 Andricus curvator | reverse complement strand
TTTTCAAAATTCAAGTTGTGCCAACATCCAAAATAACTAATAGTGGCTACTCGACGATATGGGTGCACCGGGTCGCGCACTAGGTAGTTTAGCACGGATTCTACAAGAACTTTTTTAAAATTTAAATTGTTCCAACGGAGTCTCTTTTCTATGTTGCTTTGCAAATTGACAAGAATTAATAATAATTTAAATCATTTTCATACAGAAATTTAAAGTTTGCCTATTTTTTAACAAATAGGTAGAGTTTGGCTATTTTTTTTAACAAATATGCTCAATTTTCTTACAGAATTAGTTAAGAATATCTTTCCAATTACTTTTTGGTATGATGATTTGCAAATTTTTAAGAATTATTTAAACAATGTTCATAAACAAATTAAGAACATTAAGCCTCTATAACTTCAGATACATATTCTTAGATATATTAGGAATAGATTTAAGCAATAAAAAAAAATCGATTTTTTGAGCCTTCTAAAGCAGGATCCCCCCTTAAGTAAGAATATCTTTCCAGTGACTTTTTGCTATAATGCTCTGCAAATTTCAAAGAATGAATCATTATTTAAACAATTTTCATAAACACATTCAGAACCATTTGTTTGCGGAGTGAACTAAGATTCTCTTGACGATGACTCTTTACTATGTTTTGCAAATTTACAAGAATTATTAATTATTTAAACAATTCCGATTAAAAAATTTAGAGTTTGGCTATTTTTCAATGAATAGGCTCAATTTTTTACAGAATTAGATGAGAATATCTTTCCGGTGACATTTTTCTATAATGCTCTGCAAATTTCAAAGAATTAATTATTATTTAAACAATGTTGATAAACAAATTAAGAGTTTTACCATTTTTCAACGAGTAGGCTCAATTTGTTTACGGAATCAATAAAAAATGTTTTTCAAATAACTCTTTCCTATTTATGATACTTTGAAAATTTACAATAATTATTAATTATTTGAACATGTTTATCAACATATACAGAGTTTAGCTATTTTTCAAGAAATAGGCACAATTTGTTCACCGAGTCAACTAAGTATGTCTTTCCGAAGACTCTTTTTCTAGGTTGCTTCACAAATTCATATTTTGGCTATTTTCAACGAATAGGCTAAGGTTTTTCATAGAATTAATCAAGAATATCTTTCCGATTACTTTTTTTTCTATAATGATATGAAAAGTCTTTCTGAAGACTCTTTTCTATGTTGCTTTGGAAATGTACAAGCATTATTAATAATTTAAACAATTTTCATAAAAAAATTAAGAGTTTGGCTATTTTTTAACAAATAGGCTACATTTTTTTACAGAATTAACTAAGAATATCATACCGATGACTTTTTTGTATGATGCTTTGCCAATTTCCAAGAATTATGAATTATTTACACAATTTTCATAAACAAATTATGAGCTTGGCCTTCTTACAACGAATAGGATAAATTAGTTCAGGGTATGAAGAAAGAATGTAATTCGAATAACTACTTTCTACGGTACTTTGCAAATTTACAATAATTATTATTTATTCGAACAATTTTTATGAACATATTCAGAGTTTGACTATTTTTCAAGGAGTAGGCTCAATTTTAACAGAATTAAATGAGAATATATTTCAGATGACTTTTTTCTATATTGTTCCTCAAATTTACAAGATTTATTAATTATTTGAACAATTTAGATTAAAAAATTAAGAGTTTGGCTATTTCTGAAATAATAGGCCCAATTTGTTTCCAGAATCAACAAAGAATGTATTTCCAATAACTATTTTCTGTGATAATCTGCAAATATACAATAATTAATAATTATTTGAACAATATTCATAAACAAATTCAGAGTTCAGCTATTTGTCAACGAATAGGCTACATTTTTTTACAGAATTAACTAAGAATATCTTTCCGGTGACTTTTTTCTGTGATATTTCGTAACTTCTCAAGTATTATTAATTATTTAAACAATTTTTATATGCAAATTGAGAGTTTAGCTGTTTTGAAACTAATAGGCTCAATTTCTTTACGGAAGCAAGAAAGTAAGTATCTCCAATAGGACTTGCTTACATTACTTTGCACATTTGCAATAATTATTATGTATTTAAACAATTTTCATAAACATATTCAGAGTTTGGGTATTTTTCAAGGAATAGACACAATTTGTCTACGGAGGCAACTAAGATTGTCTTTCCGATGCTCTTTTCTATGTTGTTTTGTAAACTTACAAGAATTATTAATTATTTAAACAACTTTCATAAAAAAAATCAGAATTTGGCTATTTTTCAACGAATAGGGTGAATTTTTTACAGAATTAACTAAGAATATCTTTCCGATGACTTCATTATGGTCTTCAAATTTCCAAGATTTATTAATTATTTAAAATATGTTCATGAGCAAATTAAGAGTTTGGCTATTTGTCGAAGAAACCCTCCCGTCAAACCTTCTCATCATTTACTGTGTATTTCTGTGAAAATTTGTACACGTCGACATTTTATAGGTTTTTTTCCAAAGTTGCATGAAAATGTTTAGATTAGCACAATTATTTATTCTGCATCGTGAGAGGGTATCCATGCGAAGCCGTGTACAAATACAAATTATTGAAGTAAAAATTCATTTCATGGTATTTTATTGAACTTCATTTCCAAATAAAATAATTACATTTAAATAAATTGGTCGCGCGCGGGGCGCGCGTATGAGGCTCTAATAATTTTCTTATTTTTAATCTTACTTTTTACGATTAGAAGAAAATCGACTGGTCCTATCGAAAAATTATTAATAATATTATTAATATTTTTCTATACATTTTTTTCATAGCTTATGTCGTTATTCCAAAAACTTAATTTCTATATTTTTAATGTTATTTTTTACGATTTAAACAAAAACTACGCATACTATCAAAAAACGATTGATTCCAAATTTGTAGATCTTTCTTGGGTGCAAAATTTCGGTCTTTTCATATTGTTTCATATCTTGCATAGTTTGATCGCAAAGTGAAATCTTTGTTTTTTTATTATTTTTTTTTTTGCAATCAAAATTTGAATTTTCGATTTTTCAAGAAGATTCAAAAAGCTGTTATGATCAATCTTGTAGGGCTTTCAAAAAGCAACGTTTTTTTTCTCTTAACTTTTTTTCATATCGTGTGTTGTTTGGCTTAAAATGTTAATTTTCGTTAATTTTTTTGGATTTTGAAAATACTCTAACCTTGACAATTTTCTTTTTATCAACAAAAGTCGTAAGGATAAATTATTCGAATTTTCGAGTACTACAGGCAGCCGTACATAGAATTTCTGAATTTCGAAAAAAAATTGTTTCAAAATTTTTGAAAATGCTCTAACTTTCTGAATTTTTATCCAAAATAGCTGGTTAACAAACTCGTCCTTTCTTTTTACACCCTTAAAATGTGTGCCAAAGCAAAATCCAATCCAAGTAGTCTTTCAAAAGTTATCCGGTATACAGACAACAACGACGACAACGACGACAGACACCATCGTAGAAATTGATAGTCAGTTTTCACATAAGACCAATACCTTCTCATTATGATGAGAACGCAATAATGAAAGAATATTCAAATATGCCACATAATACTGTAAAAATTGAACTAGAATGTTTCCAAATATATTTGCTTCGAATTCATTTATTAATGAACAACGTAACATATGCAGCAGTATAAAGTTCCTTTTTTATAATTATTTCACATCTCTTGAACTTGAAATACAACAAGGTCACTATTTCTTAAAGATTTAGGCAGAGAAAGCATCAAAAACAGTCATTTCAATTGACATCTTTCTGAATGATCGTTTTATGGTGGAATATATTGATGAATTTCAATGCGTAGACAAATGGCTAGAATCATCACTTTGCTATATTTTATACATCATATACGTACACGGTTTTTGAAGAAGTTTGGTGAATGGGGTAGATTTATAACAGGATCAAATGCTACAGTATCTGTCGAGCTGCTCGAAATCCCATGTAAAATGCTACCATAAAGGCCGCGTTTTCTCCTTAATGAAACGCTTATTCGGAAAATCGTTTGAGGGGTTTGTGAATCACATTCAAAGGAACAATCTTACGTAATTTGAGTCCAATCAGTTGGGGCCAAAAAACGAACTTATAGGCACCTCTCCTTTGTGCACAAGTTCATTAAGATAGTGTATATTACAGATCTGGTGAAAATGATATACAGTTTCCGGCAAATTACAGGGATTGGTTCTCCACTCTTTTCTCCATTGGTCTGCGCGGCAATTCATCCCCCTTTCCAATCCAATCACAATAATATACATGGGCGTTTCCACGGAAGGTGTCATTTTTCTGTCATCGTGATATTATACGCAAACCAACACTTAAAATACAAGTTATATTGCATAAAAATTCACAGACAGAATCCCTGAAATAGAAACTAAAGCTTATAGCCATTACAGAAGCCCTCCTAAAAAAATACAACATATAATAGTTGGAAAAAATCCCAAAAATATACCTGTGTAATATTTGTCACCAGCTACAAATGTAATGCTTTGCATGCTCACAGCTTTTTCCGCGCAATGTTTGAAAATTCTGACAAAAATCATGCTAGTTCAGTGGAGTCTAAGCTACTGAAATTTCATGGATTTAACATTGTGCTTCGATTTATAACTCAGCAAGAAAATCTCAAAGTCGTGTCACCGCTTTTGCAATTCAAATGTCCGCTCCAAGGTCTGTAGTTGTGGAAAGTGCGCGCAACTACCCAGCTCAAAAATCTTTCGATTTTTTACAAGATTTTGGTGGCCAGTAGACACCATATAAAGGAAAAAGATGTGCTCCTAAAATTATCGAAGTATCACACATTCAAATATCGAAAATTTTGAATTTGGCGAAAAAATGTCCACTCCATCATCGTACTTTACTCCAAGAATACTTGAAGCACACTCTTCTATACACACGGAAATTACGCAGTATGTTGGGGCGAAGAAGTTTACCATGGATAAAGTTAATATCGCAGTGCGCGCAAAAGTTATGCCCAATTTAAGCCTAAAATGTCCACTCCAAAATTTCAGCGAAAATGTCCACTCCAGCGCCAGCAGCTGTGAAAATCGCACGCATCAAGATAGGATTAAAGTTTTTGATGATTTTGCTGTATTTCGGTGGCCAAAAAACGTCCCCGCAAGGAAAATTATGTGCCTCAAAAATCACGTGCATTTCGTAAAAATCAAAGTCAAAATTTGTATATAAATGGATTTTCTTTAAAAGTTACACGTCAACAAAAAAATTTTGTTTCACAAAAAAGTTCCGCTTTATTGAAGGGAATAACTTTTGTCTGAAACTTTTTTTCAAGAATTTAGAATGTTTTGAAATATTACAAAAAATCGATAGCCGATGGTGTTGGCGCAACGGTAAAAAATTTGGTAGACAGAACAATAGCTGGAGGAAAAGATGTTACAAGCGCAGAATAATTTGTAAACACAGTTCCTTCCCAACATAGTAAAACAAAAGTCTTCCAAATTTTTGAGGAAGATATTAAGAAAATTGAATAAGTTACTACCGGTCTCAATTTAAAAGCTATGCCTAACACGATGCGAACGCGACAATTATTTTGGCATCAGAAAGAGCCAACCACACTTCGACCACGCTTTTTATCATGTCTCAAATGTATAAAAAAAGCTACGTGTGTTCATTTCCCATTAAAACCATCCACGTATGTCACAGCACTTGAAAAAGAAACCAATATTGGGCAGACTAGACGAGGTAAACAAGCCAAACATTAGCATTAGAGATTAGCTTCCACTTTTCTGTGATATTTCGCAATACTTCGTTGTAAAAATGATAATTAAGATGATATATTTTCTTTTACCTGTTGGATTTTTGACCTGTTATATTCTAAATGGTCAGAATATACATTTCAGTATTGGAAAAACAACCTACCTTGATTTAAAATAAAAGATGAAGTATGATGAATAAAAATTTATTAATAAATTTTCGAATTTTTCAAAAAGAGTCAGTATTATTTCTCTGCAGACACTCGTTATATATTTCAAATCAAGAAGATGGTAATTCACACACTACTGAAAAGTATCCTGAGCATTAAAAAAGAAGAACAACCCTCCTTCACCTTCCATTCATAAAATATGATTAATTTAATTGATTTTATGGATTTATTAATTTCAAGATTTTGTGCAAACTGCGCGCATGCGCAAAGATATTGAGCAACCTAAAAAATGCGTTTCCACATGTATGTAGAACGTAGGAAAAAAGTTTGAAATGTGTGCCTTGAGATTTGGTTTTGACTTTTTTTTATTGAGAAAATGACACTTTACGTGGATATGCCCACATATATACGACCAGGAAAATATGCCGGACCTGTATACTAGACATTTTTTCATTTTTACGCTTCTAGTTTCCTGGCGCCTGACACCTACGAGCAAAATTTAAAAAAAAATCCGGATCCGTATACAAATCTAGTATACAGGTCCGGCAAATTTTAAGGGGTTACATGGGTTTTTAAGGATAAAAAAGCATATCATCTCTAATTTTTTTTATATAATGAAAGATTTGTTTTATTCAAACTGTTAAGTATATAAAATAACGACATTAAAACAATATTTTCAGAAATTTTCATTGAACATTTTTGAAAATTCAGCTGTTGGGATCTGATTTCCGAAGACCCCTTGGAAAAAAGTATCCTTGCGGTGGTCCGGATAACTCAAGATAGCTTTATCAGAAATCAAAAAACAAAATATTTCGTGTTAGCAGGTGAGTATAGCTCGTGCTTGAACGAAGGATTTAGAAAAAAATCAAAATTCGAAATTTTTGGCAGAGTTGTATACAAAAAAGTACAATTTTCGATCAAATTTACACCACGTATTGCCTTGTAAAATAAGTTGTGATTAAAGAAAAAAAAAACTTCGTTCAAGCACTAATCAACCCTATCTAGAAGAAATGTGACAAATTTAAATAAAATCGGTGCATTAGTTTTTGAGAAATCGTGTCCACCGACTTTAAAAATAGAGTTTTGAGAAATAGGCGCGCCAACGGTAACCAACCTTCCTAGCGACGGGACGCCTGCGGGGTGCGAGGGGATACAGGGATTTGGAACACTGCATAAAACTATAATATTTTAAAAGAGTAACCCTTAGAAATCGAGCGAGAAATACATAGGTAAACTGGTGCCTGGATATACTTGCGACGCTCCCCGCCGGCCGAACCTAATGACGCGAATTTCCAAAGGCTTTATCTCCTAGAGTTTTATTACGATTCACTCGAAAGTTCGGGAGAATATTCTTGACATGTTGTACAGTACAAGTCCGATAAGTGTACACTCCCCTTAAATCGTCATCACACGCACGGCACGCACACTAATTGGGGTTCTCTCACTACGAATGCCATTTTGCTTATTTCTTCTTCTTCTTCTTTAATAACAGCCAATGGCTGTTCTACGTTGACACCATACTTGCTTCAGCAGCCTTGTATATGTCGTAGACCAATAGCCGACCCAGTCGCTTAGCCGACTAGGTGGCCTGTCGGCTAATAGACGCTGAATAGCCGACTGCATACCTAGCACCTGCTCACGTTCGTCTAGTGGATGGATGAAATTAGCCACTTTTAATGGCATACGGCTACGACAAGTAATACGAATTTCAAAAATGTTTTTGATGCTTAACAATTTTATCACGTATTTTGAATAGTTTTATTAATTATAATTATCGAGTTTTCACCTGAAATAGCTTGTTTTGATGCAGGTCTATTAAGTAATTCACTTTGTCATAAGAGTACACCTTGTTATAATAAATGAACATGAATAAAACGAAAAATTAAAAAGACAATTACTTTTTTTTAAACTTTTTCTGTGATGCTTCTAAAGATTGTAATTTTATTTGTAATTATCTTGAATGAAAAAGCACTGAAAAAAGGACAATATTCTTTTGTACTTTTCCTTGCCTATTTTAGGAATCGGAGAATTTTTTATTCAACATTTCCTTACTAACAAACTTCGTGTCACATAACTGTACAAATTAAATTATAAATAGCTTAAAATGTCTAATAGGAAGCCTTTTTATTATTTTTGACTTAAAATATTCCATGGAAAATAAACGAAAAATCTAATTCCTTAAAATATATAATGAACCGTATGAATCGTAGTTTACTGGGCTGAAAATCTCTAGCCCAATAGACTACTGGCTGCTCGTTATGCAGGCTGGCTGATTTCGTCCGTCCAATAGACGAACGTGAGCAGGTGCCAGGTATGCAGTCGGCTATTCAGCGTCGATTAGCCGACTGGCCAAGTAGTCGGCTAAGCCAGAGGTCGGCAGCGAGGGGAAATTTCTCGAGTCCAGCTCTTTTAACACGTGTGGATCGGTCGCTTCGTCTCTCCCACCAAGAGTCTCTACTCCACTCTAAGAGTGGAGGGTGGTGCTAAATTCTATTCTATGACGTCAGAATTTGCCACCACCCCGAACTCTTAGAGTAGAGTAGAGAGTCTTGGTGGGATAGACGAAGCGTGCCATCCACACGTGTTAAAAGAGCTGGACTCGAGAAATTTCCCCTCGCTGCCGACCTCTGGGCTAAGCGACTGGGTCGGCTATTGGGCTACGAAATATATACGGTCACGACCATTTTGCTTATGATTTGCGCATCATTCTTACGCATGCGCGCACCTAATATCGTGCTACTACAGGGGGCATCCGATAAGTCCGCAATTCCTGGAATTTTCCGCCCCTACAGCCCCGAAATGAGAAACTTATCGGACTTCTATTATACTATCAGATGAAAAAATCAAGAAAAAAAATCTATTTTTTGAAATTTCAAAACCCATGTAACCCCTTAACAGAGTGACATACTGTTGGTGAGTTTGGAAAGCTTGATAAAAATGTTTCAAGAAGTTCCACGTATTAAAAAGGATTGGAGAGACGGATTGAAATATGGATTCGGTATGGGTTCGGATTGAAGTTGGTGCTGATACATTAATGGAGAAGGATTAATAAGTGAGCCTCGGATCCATTTGGATTGAATTTGGGGTTGATACATGTATTGAGATTGGGATTTAATTTGGGGTTGAAACGCAGATTGAGAATGGTTGAAAAGGATTCTTTGCCCACTAGTGGAAAAATTAAACTCACTTCGACCACTGTGACGTCATCAGTTGAGGAATCGACAACTTCGTCGTCTCGAGATGAGCCCCCGAAGTCGCATTTCGATCGCGGATGTTGGACAAAATTAATTTCCAATAAAAGAAGAAACAACTTTTGAACAAAGTAGTTTAATTTTCAACCAAAAAGATGAACCATTATCCCAAAAAAAGAGTTTTTAAGAAAGTACTTCAATTTTCAAATACAAAACTACAATTTTCAACAAACATAACATTATACATTATTCTTTACATTATTTTAAAAACAGTTAAACTTTTAATCATCAGATGGATTTTCAACTACAGTTACGAACCAAGCAATATTTCAGTATAATTATAATCGCCAGGAGTAAGGAACTAAAGAAGAAAGAAATATAACTATGGCACATAAATTACTGACAAGAATTTCAACTTTTTTTTGTCAGTGGCCAATTTTGTATTTTCCCTGACCATTAATATATTAGGCCTACAATTTAATTCGGTCCCTTTAATATCATGTCTTGTAACTCTTGGTCGTACTTGATTTTTTGCCTGTCCACACAATATATGTAATAGGAAACTCTTCCGTTTCTAAAATCTAGTTCTAACCTGACTCGACACGAAAGCACCCGAATACACTCGAGTCCGCTATCTCGCATCCACCACTACCATCCTTCCGCGTCGTTCCGCGCGAAAACGCATCGTCCCCCTTCATGCCGACTCCCATAACCCCTCCCACTCCCCGCAACACGAGATGACACGGAAGTAGCCGACTGCACTCGAGTCCGCTATCTCGCATCCCCCACTACCGCCGTTCCGCGTCGTGCCGCACGAAAACGCATCTTCCTCCTTCACCCCGACCCCCATAACCCCCCTTAATCGCATGCGAAGTACAAGAGAGGGGGAGCTGCAGCCCTAGGGCCCCTGGTACGATCAGGGCCCCTCGGCTTCTCATTTTCCTATTCATTTTCTGTTTGTCTATAAACATAGTCTATAAACTAGCAATTTAAAAATGGTATAATTAGCATTCACGGATTTTTGCGATTCCAATGACACATTACTTGCCCGTAATTATTTTAATTTTTTTTAAATCCATCATAAATCAAATTTTCAACCTTCATACACACACCACATGTACTTGTAAACGAAAAAATTCGTAAATTATATTATATTTTAATAGATTATATTATAGAATATATTGTCAAATCTTTTTTTATTTTATTATTATTATTTTATTTATTTTTGCACCGCCCAGATATGACTTTTTGCACATGCCACATATCGCTTCGAAAAGTTATATAATATCACATTTCAGGCTTTGAAAACGTCACTTCAATTTGAAAACAATTCTATGTCGAATTATGTGAAGAATGTCATCTATTGTTAGTAATTTTGATAGAAATTCTAGTATCCGTCCTCTTAGGTGTTGCACGAAAACCCCTGAAATAATGTTTGAAAAATTACAAAACATAAGTGTGCCCGCCAAATAATATTTTAAGTATGAATGGAAAATGAAAACAAAGAACATATATAAAATGTTGATGAGTTCATTCTATTGATTCTTGTTTTTATGTCATAATTTTGAATTTATAAAAAAGACTGAAGTGTGAATAAAGGATTGATTATTATTTTCTAAAGACGTTTGTGCCTATTGTTGACAACATATTAATGGTCCTTCGAGCCGGATCAGAATCCAGCGCTAAGGAAATACTGGGAAATCCTGAAATCTGCTTTGTGGAGTTATCTGCGGAAAAGCAAATTCGTTACGAGTACTGACAGGTCAAAATGGCAAAACGCACCTTTAAAGATTTGGGAAATCTGGAGAAAATTCTAGAGCAAAATTCCATTTAATTCCTTCAAGACATCCACATATCTTTACGGTAACTTAGCGAGAGGAAATTTTGTGAGAAGAAATATCCGTAAGTTTGGCACTTTCAATTTTGAAAAGAACGATCAAAAGTATCTAGATCATATAAAAGCTGTAGAATCCTTGGTATCTTCAAGTCGATTATTAGAAATTGCAAATTTATTTCAAGTGAGTAGGAATTCAGATTCGTTAGTAAAAAATATAGCGGATTTTTTCATGGTCGAAAAATCACCGAGACCATTAACCACGATACGACATTACGAATCAAATTCATTATGTACAAGGTCAAGAGCTTCAAATGTCAGTATACACTCAAATTTTTCACACAAATCTGCTTTAGAAATTGAATTTAATCTCGCACGTAAGCAATTAGAAATCAAGAAAAATTTTGTTATCGAACAGGAGGAAGTTTTAACCTGCCAGGAAAAAATTTTAGCTTTCGAGATGGAAATCAACGATTTAATATGTGATGGTTCCGTACCTAACGATGTTATTAGAGCTAAAGAAAAACAACTGGGTTTTAAACAAAAAGAACTCGAAATTTAGCAGAAGCGTCTGTCAGGTCAAGAAATGCTGATGGATCGAGAAGAAGCATTAGCGAAGCAAGCAGCAGCGATGGAAAAAGATTCTGTGGAGATGCATCTGGATAGACGAAGTGAATGCAGTTTAAAATCTGACAGGAGATCCGAAATTCAATCTTGGTTAGAAGACGTTGATGGGCCAGAAAGGAAAGAAGATTTGGAAAACGTAAGAAAAGAGTTATTTTCAGAATCTCCAAAAATTAAAACTTTTGAAACGAATAACGGAGTGGAAGATTTAACTAGAAATGTAAATCGGATGCTCGCCCGTCAAACAATCGGAAGCGAGTTAGGACAATTTGATGGATCTTCAATGCTACATTGGCCAGCATTCATATCACGGTATAAGTTGTCATCTGATTCATGTGGATTTACACCTGCAGAAAATATTCTTCGCCTAGAGAAAAGTTTGACTGGAGAAGCAAGATCAAAAGTGGAAATGTTATTGGTCACATCCAAGAATCCGGATGTGATTATTGAAATATTAGATTCAATCTACGGAAAACCAGAACGCAACGTTTCAGAAATAATTGCGACAGCCAAAAAGATTTCAAAAGTTGAAAAATTGGAAGACTTTGACAACTTTAGTTGTTCAGTAAGGAACATCGTAGCTGCAATTGAAAATATTCACAGCGAATTCGTCAGCAAGAAAATTTTGCTGTCAATCCTTGTAAATAAATTACCACTCCATTTATCAGTTCAATGGGGAAGTCACCTCGTTGATAATAAAATTTCGCCAAGTTCCGCAACTTTGAACGAATTTTCCAAATGGACCCGAAAAATGGCTGAAGTTTTTTCAAGAATTTCTTCATCGACTGAAAATTCATGTATTTCTTTTGGTCAAGATTTAACAACAGAAACACGTATGAGAGAGGTTAAAGGACGAAAGGTCAATGATCCGAAATCTTGTCCAGCTTGCAACGATGGATGTCACACTCTCGAATCATGCCCAGCCTTTAAGAAAGCAGACATTAAACAAAGATGGAAGATGGCGGAAAAAGTGAAAGTGTGCTTTTGCTGTCTTCACAAAAATGTCGAAAAATGTCAGAAAAGAAAGGCCTGTGGAATCAACAATTGCGAACGATTTCATCATCGAATGTTGCATAAAATGACCAATGATAAAGATGCAAAAATAGAAATATCAATGCAACATATGAAGTTCAAGATGGAGTGATCTTGAAGATTATTGCAGTTCAACTTCAAGGACCTAAAGGTGTTTTTATCAGTTTCGCCTACCTAGACGATGGAAGCACCACGACTCTCATCGACGAAGATTTCGCACAACAGATGGGTTTAGACGGTCCAAATTCTCCACTGTGCTGCAAATGGGCAGGCGAAATTTATCGATATGATAATAACTCAAAAATTGTAAGCGCCGAAATTTCAGGCATTCATTGTGATAATTTTTTCAAACTTAAAAAAATTAGAACAGTGAAAGATTTAGGATTTCCCGAACAAAAATGGGACATTAGTAAATTGAATGCTGAATATCCACATCTAAATAACGTGAATATCTCAATGTCGGAAGGAGGGAAACCTATAATTCTAATTGAACCGCTGGCGATCAAAAGGGGATACGCCCGAAACGCCGTCGTTTTAGTTGGCCCCTGGGTCATATTTTTTTTCAGGTCAAATTTTAATTTTTTAATAACGTATTCCAATAGGAACTTTTATTGCGCATATTTTTAGTCCCATAAATGAATGTGATAACTTTATTAGTTTTCGAAATAATCAAGAAAATGTTACTTTTTTCTGCAATCGCAAAATACGAATTTTTTGTGTTCAACTCGCCACAAGGTCTACAATAATAGGAATTTTGTAATAAAAATTTCAGAAAATATGCACCATCATATAACGAAACTAACGTTATTTATAGAATTTCAATTAATTGTCACTAACAATTTATAACGATTTTTATTCTTCTCATTGCGTAAATTAGATATTGAAAGTTTCAAACGCTTCGGGAGTCGAACGAATTTTCAGAAAATTAAAATTAACGGTCACCTAAACTTTTGTTAGGATTCAAGGAAGTTTTTTGGAAAATATCAGGCAATTATGTTTTATAGTTTTAAATTCACAATTGATTTAATATCTCAGCACTGTCCCGTACGCGTGCTAGCTCGTCCTGCAATATCAACGTCTGTATAACAGCGGACGATTGGAAGGTCAAGCCGGAAACCAAAACAAAAAAGCATATGTTTATTTTGATTCTCTCCTAAGGAACATAATGCACAGAAGCATTATTGTAGAATAGTGTTAGCATATAATATTCTGTTTAGGATAGTTTAAGTATACTTAAAATAAAAAGAACCTAAATATGGGTAGAGGCAGAAAAAGAAGTAGGTGTGAAGAAAATTGGTTGAAGAATAAGAAAAAATGTTCCCGAAATAAGGTGCAACTTAAAAGTATTAGAGAAAATTTAAAATTAACTTTTCTGATAATTTTAATATCCTATTATTATTTTTTATTTGATTTCTTAATAGCTTTTTCTAAAAAATCTTGTATTTTAAAATTAGTTCAAATAGTCTAAATATAATCTTTTACATTTAATTCTACTATTGAAAATGTAAAAAGTTTTAAATATCAAATTATTACGAAATTAATGGAGGGCATTCAATGAATAGACGTCTCTTTTAATCAAAAAGTTTACAAAACTTATGTTATATTGTAGGGAAAGGAATATATTACTACGTCTAAAACTATAAAGGACTTATTAATAATCTTAAACTAAAAGATCTTCCAAAAAGTTGTCCACCTCGAATTGGACTAAAAGCGGTTAAAATAAGAGATGTGAAAAGTCTCTTTAATTATTTAAGTGCCCCCGGAAAAGAATTCTTTGAAAATTATTTTTCGCCATTTACTCAAAATAATACTTCCGAAGACAACACTGAATACAGTGACGAAAATGATTAAATTAGTGATAAAGAAATCGTACAAGTTATTATATAAACATTATATAAGTTTTAATTTTTATAATTTGTTATTAAAAAATAATAAACAAATGTAAATGATAATGTCTTCATTATTATTTTGGTGGCCGGATTGACCTTCCAATCGTCCGCTGTTATACAGACGTTGATATTGCAGGACGAGCTAGCACGCGTACGGGACAGCGCTGAGATCTTAAATCAATTGTGACTTTAAAACTATAAAACATAATTGCCAGATATTTTCCAAAAAACTTCCTTGAATCCTAACAAAAGTTTAGGTGACCGTTAATTTTAATTTTCTGAAAATTCGTTCGACTCCCGAAGCGTTTGAAACTTTCAATATCTCATTTACGCAATGAGAAGAATAAGAATCGTTATAAATTTTTAGTGACAATTAATTTGTCGATAAAAGTCTTTGTCGATTTTTCTCGAGACTCGCAACGGTTAAATTCTCAAAACAGACAAAAATGTAATCTGAAACTTCTCAAGTGCATCCCATAAAATGTCAGTGCTTCATCCGCTGTCAATGCGTGCAGTCGCATTTTAGTTAAAACTAGAAGAAACAAACATCAATCCGTATGTACGAGTATTCTTCTTTTAAACCATATTTCAATTAAAAGACATTTAAAGTCATTTTTCATAAAAATTACTCAAACCGCAAAACTAAAAGTGTAATTTTGAGACTAAGGAGATTTTGTTCGAGATCCTCGAAGGCAAGAGTCCGGTCCAGAGCGAAATAATCAAGTCAACCTTTCCAGATAAGTTTTTTTTTTAATTACTATTAATTATGGGTTTCAAGATATTTTAAAGGACTTTTGATATTTTGGGGAATTTTATAAAATTCCAAGGCATTTCCAATTGATTTGGGTAATTTGATGAGATTTCAAAGATTTTGAAATACTTTAAAGCATTCCAAGGGAATTTAAAAAGATTCTACGGAATTTTTCTTTTTCTAAATATTAATTCCAGTACTTTTGCGATTTTTAAGGATTTAAAAACATTTTATCCATGCATTCTGGCTGAAGATTCAAAAATTAAAGCTCTTTTGGTGAAAATTAATGATATCTCTTAAAATCGAACTTTTTACGCTTACCCGTAGAGGGGGGGGGGGCTTATCACACATTTTTATTTAACGATTTTTGCTTCAAATAGATGAAAATATTTAAGAGACCGAAGCCGATTTTAAAAGATGAGTTTTTCTTTTATACCAATGTATATCTCATGTAATGATAGCGAGGGGGGGGGGCGGGGGGATCTTTATAGATACTTTAAGGTGGTTGAAAACTCGAAAATTAAACTGATGACGTTTGCCTTGACGCGTTATTTTTAAACATTCCTAAATGCTTTTAAGTTTCCTCTAAAAATTATAATATTGCATTTCAATTATTATAACTATTTTAATATTTCAAGCAGAAGATAATTTAATATATATCGCAGATGGGAACGTATTAACTCCTATCTAATACAACGCTGCTGAAGGCTGTTAACCTTCTCAGCATAAATCACCAACCAATTGAGACTCTCGGTTTCCTTTCACTGCCCCCCCCCCCTCCCCAGTAACAGAAGTTTTGGTGGGACTGACGTTACAACTAGACTCTCCACCGTACGACGAATCATTACTTAACCTGGACATGATTTCGGCTCGCAAAACAAATTTCGCGCATAAAGGTGATAGTTGGGTGTACAATCTAAACATGAATAATACAAACAATAAAGTAGCCTCGGAATGGACTGAAACTTTGATTGACGAAATGCATACACACGGTAAACGTAAAGTTCGAGTTTCAGGCGATGAATGGAGGCTGGGTGTTTGGAATGCTAGAGGAGTGAATGATCTTAACGTAAGAGAACTACGAGAAACTATGCATGCAAGGAAACTAGATATTTTATGTGTACCTGAGACGAAGAAAAAGGGTTGCGAAAGTAGAAACATAGAAAATGGGGCGTTGAATGGTGATTTTGAAATATGGTCAGGAGTGGATAGTGAATCACATGGTAGTCAAGGGGTCGGTTTAATTATGAATGAAAAAGCAAGACAGCATTTCAAAGATCAAGGATATGTATCGCCCAGATTGCTGTGGGTTAGAATGAAGGTAGGAAACAGAATATTATTTATCATAGCGTGCTACGCCCCAGTTGACAGTGATCCGCGAGAAGTCAAAGACGCCTTCTGGAACACTTTAAATGATACAATAAGTACTTGCGATCAAGGTGAAAGAATAATTCTGCTAGAAGATATGAACGGATGGGTCGGCGTCCAACGTCAGGATACAGATACAGAAAGGGTGCTAGGTAATTTTGTCGATCCAACAAGAAAAAATTATAACGGGGAAAAATTAGTTAGCTTATGCTTAAAAAAAAGGCCTATTTATTACCAATGCTTGGTTTCGACATAAAATGATCCACACGTACACCTGGTGTAAAGGAAATAACTGCAGTTTAATTGACTTCGTTATTGCGGATGAAAGACTACACGGAAAAAATAAGTCTTGGAACATTTCCTAGATTAGTGCTGGACTTTTGGACGGGCCATGATTTTTATAAACTCTCGCATACTTTCTATAAAGTGGTCGTAAATTTTCATGGAAAAATAAAGAGAAGTCATGGAAGTTTTCAAGCATAGTCAAGGAACAACAGTCTTGGAATTCTTATCAGACAGTTTACAAAGAAAATGTATACAGTCATGAAATGGCTATAAAAAACTGTTTATATTTTCAAAGACTTGAAGTGAGAAAGTGTGTGATTCAGAAAGAAAGAACTCGAATACGAGTCAGGGAAATACTCCATGACTATCTGCGAGATTACTATCTGCGTCAGTGGCGTTCAGTGACAAATTCACATTGGTATGAATGTAGTAGACAGTGGACAAAGATTCAGTGCTCCCAAACCTCGGAGATTGGTTACCATTGGCTTGCTTATTTAAAATGATTAAATGTGCAAATAAATTGTTTACAACAAAAAGTAATTGTAAAACGCATAAATATATTTGGAATGATTTAAAATGATTATTTATGATAAAAAAGGTATGCCTTCCTCGAATTTAAAATCGATCGTTTATTTGTACAACTGGTCGCATAAAGGATTTAAATCTCCAATATTTAGATGGGGTGAAAATTTTTATTCACTTGCTGCCTTATTCTGCCAGATATCAAATTCCTTTAACAAAGTTGCACGATTTTTTCTTAAACGAACATTTACAGGCTTCCAAATTTTTAGTGGATGTAAGCAGATTTTATTTTCAAGTTCGTATTTCTGTACATAAAATATTTATAAAAATATTAAAATAAAATATAACAATGTCTCTCATAATAGAATAAAATGTGTTTGTTTTTTATTACAAAAACATTTGCATAAAAGCCATCTTCACATTTATAATTTTAATAAATAATAAAAAGTTGTTTAGAAGTTAATCGAGTCACCAATAATACTTCTTGAAAC
This sequence comes from Andricus curvator, assembly GCA_932195095.1. NCBI lineage: Eukaryota > Metazoa > Arthropoda > Insecta > Hymenoptera > Cynipidae > Andricus > Andricus curvator. The sequence continues at coordinate 83,861 of CAKNYM010048323.1, read as the reverse complement.
ACTGAGAGGTCCCCGAGATATTACGAATCGAATATCTGGGTTATTTTTTTCAAAAAGATACACCACAATTGTTCAAACAATTTCCTTATTTATTTAACAAAATTTATTATTCTGATATAAAATCTAAAATACTTTTCGTGGATTGTTTTTAAAATTGCTATTTCTCATCAAAAATTTCATTCAAAATAACCATTTTTTAAATAACAATCTACAAAAAGTATTTTCGAATCTATCTCAATAATTCTTTCATCTTTTAAGGGTGTCAATGCAAGTAAGTTTTTGCCAAAGTTAAAAATTTTGTTTATCAATAATTTATGGATATAATTTGGTAAATACATCAGTTTTATTAAAATAAATTGTTTATAACGCTGCAAATTATAAACAGTGCATCTCACAAAAAGAGCACAGAGATTTTAGTTTAAATGAAGAAAAACCATTTTCGTACGTAAAATCATCCCTTGGTAAAAAAAAAATTTTCGGTGAAAAATTATATTTTTAAATTATTTAAACAAAAATTGTTTAAAAAATTTGTTTAATTTATTAAGCAAAGTCAGTCTTGCAGCAAGTTGTCTAATTGGCAGCCCTCACACAGATTGTTTTTACGCGACCATGCAGTTTTCAGCTGTAGCACAACGCCAAGATTTTTTACCATGTTTTCATTCCGAATGATTAGCCGAGTGGCTTGAGCGGTTAGGAATGAGTTGCGTTAGTCTTGTGTCTAGAGTATAGGTAGTTCTAATCCCCGCAGCGTGCATCCGATTTTTTAGAGCGTAAAAAGCGTGCGATTAATATAAGTAGTAATTGTGTGTGGTACATTATGTTTAAATAAATAAATAAGTTAAAAATAATAATATTATAAATTTAAAAAAGAATTTTTTATTTTTTATTAGCATAAATGGCTAGCTTGGCAGTCTATGAACCCTTCCCAGACTGTCTTCGAGAATTTGATATTGAAGTGTTGAAAGACTGACAAATTTGCCTGTTATATTTTGTTGATGGAGTCTAGGAGTGCTTCACTGACTACGCTGGACGCAATCTAAGAAGTCTTATATTTCTTCAAACACTATTTGCGTGATTTTCCAATACGATATTTTCAAATGCTTTTAGACCTATCCTAAAGTCACAGACTCGGTCAATGAAAATTTCCAGCACTTTTTTTTCCGTGTAAGAGAACTAGTCAAAGATACAAGAGTCATGAGGGGTTCCAAATGCAATACTGACCATTACCTTTTAGTCTCCAAAATAAACTTAGGGCGGGGATGGAGAAGAAAGAGAACAGAAAAAACGAAACAAACGCGAATAAAGATTGAAAATTTACAGAAACCGGAAGTGCGAATAGAGTTTCAAAATAAGTTAAGCGAACACATAGATAGGGCAACTTGGGAAGCGCATATAAGCAATAAAGATATAGAGGGCGCGTACACTTTGTTACGGGACATCATTGTTAAAACTGCAATTGAAGTGTGTGGTATGGCAGTGGTAGGAAGAAAGTCTGGTGATGCGTGGTGGAATGATGAAATTCAAGCAGCCCAGCAAGAAAAGAAAAAAACGCACAAGAGAACATTAAACATCACAGGTCTTAGCGATGAGGAGAGAAATAGACTCGAAAATGATTACACAGACAAAAAGAGGAAAGTTAAACGACTAGTCAAGGAGAGTAAAGATAAAATCAGAACAGAAGAAGAGAAGAAAATACAAAACAGCTTTGAAGGAATTATGAAACTATTATTTAAACTGATAAAAGAAAGTAAAAGTACAGAGTTTGTCAGCATGAGAAACAGCAAAGGTGAAATGCTATATGATATAGACGGGATAGTAGATGCTTTAAAACTCTTTTAAAGAATTATTAGGAGGTGAAGATATAAGGCAACAGAACTGCGACATAGAACATAATGCATTAGAAAACCCAACTGAAAAAGTCTTTGTCACTGAGGTTAGAGATATAATTAAGAACTTAAAAAACGGTAAGGCTGCTGGCGCAGACAGTATTAGCGCTGAAATGCTTAAATACGGTGGCGAGTACATACCTCACAGGTTGTGCGAATTGATAAATTTATGTATCGAGATGGGAGAAGTCCCAGACGTAAATAAAACAAAAATCATGGTGTTTGAGGGAAAAAATGAGAAAACAATGTGCAACATTGTCCTAAATGATGGCCGAGTAGAACAAGTTGACAAGTTCGTATATCTGGGTAGCCTATTCACTAGCGACGGAAAAATAGATGGGGAGTTAGATAGGCGCATAAATAAAGGTAAGCGCGACTGTTGGATCTCGCGCTTCGCGCTCGATTATGTATTCACCTCGCGCTACGTGCTCGGGCGTATTTACATCGCGCTTTACGCTCGTCTCATCTAGATTTTTGAACTTCGTGTTCGACTTCGATGAAAAGAAAAAGTTTGTTTGCAAATATTATAAAATTATCAAAACCTCTACATATTAAGTGATTGTTAAATTTGTTTTTATTTTAGACTGAAAAGGAACTTTATTTACTCAAGGTTCTATC
>CAKNYM010048323.1:49981-74764 GCA_932195095.1 Andricus curvator | reverse complement strand
CGTTCAGTGACAAATTCACATTGGTATGAATGTAGTAGACAGTGGACAAAGATTCAGTGCTCCCAAACCTCGGAGATTGGTTACCATTGGCTTGCTTATTTAAAATGATTAAATGTGCAAATAAATTGTTTACAACAAAAAGTAATTGTAAAACGCATAAATATATTTGGAATGATTTAAAATGATTATTTATGATAAAAAAGGTATGCCTTCCTCGAATTTAAAATCGATCGTTTATTTGTACAACTGGTCGCATAAAGGATTTAAATCTCCAATATTTAGATGGGGTGAAAATTTTTATTCACTTGCTGCCTTATTCTGCCAGATATCAAATTCCTTTAACAAAGTTGCACGATTTTTTCTTAAACGAACATTTACAGGCTTCCAAATTTTTAGTGGATGTAAGCAGATTTTATTTTCAAGTTCGTATTTCTGTACATAAAATATTTATAAAAATATTAAAATAAAATATAACAATGTCTCTCATAATAGAATAAAATGTGTTTGTTTTTTATTACAAAAACATTTGCATAAAAGCCATCTTCACATTTATAATTTTAATAAATAATAAAAAGTTGTTTAGAAGTTAATCGAGTCACCAATAATACTTCTTGAAACACTGAGAGGTCCCCGAGATATTACGAATCGAATATCTGGGTTATTTTTTTCAAAAAGATACACCACAATTGTTCAAACAATTTCCTTATTTATTTAACAAAATTTATTATTCTGATATAAAATCTAAAATACTTTTCGTGGATTGTTTTTAAAATTGCTATTTCTCATCAAAAATTTCATTCAAAATAACCATTTTTTAAATAACAATCTACAAAAAGTATTTTCGAATCTATCTCAATAATTCTTTCATCTTTTAAGGGTGTCAATGCAAGTAAGTTTTTGCCAAAGTTAAAAATTTTGTTTATCAATAATTTATGGATATAATTTGGTAAATACATCAGTTTTATTAAAATAAATTGTTTATAACGCTGCAAATTATAAACAGTGCATCTCACAAAAAGAGCACAGAGATTTTAGTTTAAATGAAGAAAAACCATTTTCGTACGTAAAATCATCCCTTGGTAAAAAAAAAATTTTCGGTGAAAAATTATATTTTTAAATTATTTAAACAAAAATTGTTTAAAAAATTTGTTTAATTTATTAAGCAAAGTCAGTCTTGCAGCAAGTTGTCTAATTGGCAGCCCTCACACAGATTGTTTTTACGCGACCATGCAGTTTTCAGCTGTAGCACAACGCCAAGATTTTTTACCATGTTTTCATTCCGAATGATTAGCCGAGTGGCTTGAGCGGTTAGGAATGAGTTGCGTTAGTCTTGTGTCTAGAGTATAGGTAGTTCTAATCCCCGCAGCGTGCATCCGATTTTTTAGAGCGTAAAAAGCGTGCGATTAATATAAGTAGTAATTGTGTGTGGTACATTATGTTTAAATAAATAAATAAGTTAAAAATAATAATATTATAAATTTAAAAAAGAATTTTTTATTTTTTATTAGCATAAATGGCTAGCTTGGCAGTCTATGAACCCTTCCCAGACTGTCTTCGAGAATTTGATATTGAAGTGTTGAAAGACTGACAAATTTGCCTGTTATATTTTGTTGATGGAGTCTAGGAGTGCTTCACTGACTACGCTGGACGCAATCTAAGAAGTCTTATATTTCTTCAAACACTATTTGCGTGATTTTCCAATACGATATTTTCAAATGCTTTTAGACCTATCCTAAAGTCACAGACTCGGTCAATGAAAATTTCCAGCACTTTTTTTTCCGTGTAAGAGAACTAGTCAAAGATACAAGAGTCATGAGGGGTTCCAAATGCAATACTGACCATTACCTTTTAGTCTCCAAAATAAACTTAGGGCGGGGATGGAGAAGAAAGAGAACAGAAAAAACGAAACAAACGCGAATAAAGATTGAAAATTTACAGAAACCGGAAGTGCGAATAGAGTTTCAAAATAAGTTAAGCGAACACATAGATAGGGCAACTTGGGAAGCGCATATAAGCAATAAAGATATAGAGGGCGCGTACACTTTGTTACGGGACATCATTGTTAAAACTGCAATTGAAGTGTGTGGTATGGCAGTGGTAGGAAGAAAGTCTGGTGATGCGTGGTGGAATGATGAAATTCAAGCAGCCCAGCAAGAAAAGAAAAAAACGCACAAGAGAACATTAAACATCACAGGTCTTAGCGATGAGGAGAGAAATAGACTCGAAAATGATTACACAGACAAAAAGAGGAAAGTTAAACGACTAGTCAAGGAGAGTAAAGATAAAATCAGAACAGAAGAAGAGAAGAAAATACAAAACAGCTTTGAAGGAATTATGAAACTATTATTTAAACTGATAAAAGAAAGTAAAAGTACAGAGTTTGTCAGCATGAGAAACAGCAAAGGTGAAATGCTATATGATATAGACGGGATAGTAGATGCTTTAAAACTCTTTTAAAGAATTATTAGGAGGTGAAGATATAAGGCAACAGAACTGCGACATAGAACATAATGCATTAGAAAACCCAACTGAAAAAGTCTTTGTCACTGAGGTTAGAGATATAATTAAGAACTTAAAAAACGGTAAGGCTGCTGGCGCAGACAGTATTAGCGCTGAAATGCTTAAATACGGTGGCGAGTACATACCTCACAGGTTGTGCGAATTGATAAATTTATGTATCGAGATGGGAGAAGTCCCAGACGTAAATAAAACAAAAATCATGGTGTTTGAGGGAAAAAATGAGAAAACAATGTGCAACATTGTCCTAAATGATGGCCGAGTAGAACAAGTTGACAAGTTCGTATATCTGGGTAGCCTATTCACTAGCGACGGAAAAATAGATGGGGAGTTAGATAGGCGCATAAATAAAGGTAAGCGCGACTGTTGGATCTCGCGCTTCGCGCTCGATTATGTATTCACCTCGCGCTACGTGCTCGGGCGTATTTACATCGCGCTTTACGCTCGTCTCATCTAGATTTTTGAACTTCGTGTTCGACTTCGATGAAAAGAAAAAGTTTGTTTGCAAATATTATAAAATTATCAAAACCTCTACATATTAAGTGATTGTTAAATTTGTTTTTATTTTAGACTGAAAAGGAACTTTATTTACTCAAGGTTCTATCGACCTTAAGGAACACATTCTCATCCGGACACTCGCGCTTCGAGCTCGAAATTTTTGATTTGAAAATCATTTTAACCGTATGATAGAAACAAAAAAGTTTGAGCGCACTTACGGCGTGCGATTTGGTAAATACACTGAACGCGCACTTTGTGTTTCGTGTTATATGTTCTTCATATACAAATTACTAAATTTGTATTTGATTTCAAATGAAAAGTAATGATATAATTCAGGCGAAAAATTTTATTAGTTAACATTTTACTTTAGCTTGTGCCGTTTATCAAAAAAAGTTAATTTTTTCATTTTCAATATATTCTTACCACAAAAATTGATTACGGGTTTGTAAGTCTTTTTTGAATGCACAATTTTTGTTCATTTATATGTTTTCGTACCTTGCATTGTTTTTTCAAAAATTTGATTTTTTTACTGTCAATGTTATTTTCACGAATAAAAAAAAACCACGCATCCTATCGAAACGTGAGTCACAATAAATTTGTACCTCTTCCTTGGATGAACAAATTTTGTTTCGGTCATTTTTTCGTAGCTGGTAATATTCTCTGAAAATTTGATTTTTCTATTTTCAATGCTGTTGTTTACAAATAAAACAAAAACTACGCGTCATATCAAAAGGTGAATGATAAGAAATTTGTGGCTCTTTTTTAGGTGCACAATTTTGGTGAGATGATCTTTTCTGGTATCTTGCATAGTTTGACAGCAAAATGGCTTTTTTGATTTTTTATTAATTTTTTGTGCGATCAAAATTTGAATTTTTTATTTTTCAAAAAATTCAAAAAGTTGTTATGAAAATATTATAGGGTGTTCAGGAATCAACGTTTTTCTCCTCTTGACTTTTTTTCATATCGTGCGTTTTTCGGCTTAAAATGTTCATTTTTGTTTGTTTTTTGGAATTTTGAAAATGCTGTAACTCCAGTAATTTTTTTTTTTTACCACGAAAAGTCATAAGAATATTTGGTTCGTCATTTTGCGTACTACTAATAACCGTACATAGAATTTTCAAATCTTCAAAAAAAGTGGTCTCAAACATTTTCAAAATGTGCTCACTTTTTGGATTTTCATCCAAAATAGCTGGTTAACGAACTCGTTCTCTATTTTTCGGCCATAAAAAAGTGTGCCAAAGCTCAATCAAATCTGATCATTTTTTCGAAAGTTATCGTGGCTACAGACAGACAGATAGACAGACAGACATACAGACAGACAGACTGACAGACAGACAGACTACAGACTACAGACTACAGACAGACAGACACCTTCGTAAAAATCGTTTTTTCTAGCTCAGGGGGTCTCAAAACGTGGAGATTTGATGAAAACCGACTATGTCAAATTTTACATAAAACCAATACCTTCTCATTAGAATGAGAATGTAAAAAAGCTAAACTGGCCATACATAATTCCATATTCGTACCCACTGTACTATGCGGTAGCGAGACATAGACCTGTCAAGAAAAGGACAGGAGTAACATTAACGCGATTGGCATGAAACCTCTGCGCACAATATGCGGGAAAACACTGATGGACAAAGTCCGAAACGAGATTATCATCCAAGAATGTGGTACAGGAGAGACACTATAGTTGATATATGGGAAAGCAATCAGTTAACGGACATCTTGAAAGAATGAAAGATGAACGACTGACCAAACAAGTGTATAAAGTTAAAGTAAATGGCAGAATGCCCAGAGGTAAACCGCCGAAAGAATGGTTAGAATCTGTTAATGAGACATTAATCCGAAGAGACATAAGAAGCCATAGAAACACAAGAGCTTGCATGAAAAAATGCATGGACGTGAAGGAAGCTAGAGTAGTATGCCAGGACAGAAAAGTGTGGCGTCAAATAGTTTGTAAACACGAGAATTCTAGATCAATCTAAAATATCTATACCTTACACCTATACAGGGTGTTTTTTTTAACTTGAGACAACGAAATATCTCAAAAAATACGCATCCTACGGAAAAAATGTCTGGGATAAAAACTTTTTATTTTCGAGGGGGAAAAAAGATTTGCTAAAATTTACCCCACCCCCACAGGAGGCAGGGGTGGGGGTAACTTTGTAATTTCAAATGGCAACCGCAATTTTTTATCACAGATTCAGATTCTCCTTTACGAAATACGTAAGTTTTATTCGAAAAATTTGTTTCGATTCGCGATAGATGGCGCTGCAATTGCGAAAAATGAAATTGTTGACACTACTTTTAGCTCTACCCAGGAATAACGACGCGGACGTAGTAGTTGTCTATTCCCTTCGGGGTGCTTAATTTCGGTGCGTCCCCTTGCCTCTCACCATCCATCGGGGTGCTTGATTTCGGTGAGTCCCCTTGCCTCTCACCACAGGGATGCTTGATTTCGATTAATTATTTTACAATAATTGCTCAAAATGGTGTCCTCGCACTTCGATGCACTTGTTAATCCGAGCTTTGAAAGATTCCACACAACTGCGAATTGTGTCTGGTGATATTTGTGCACAAGCAGACCTGATTCGCTCGATCGAGTTGTGGGCACTTCTTGATACACGCGATTCTTTAGATAACCCCACAAATAGAAATCCGGCGCCGTAAGATCTGGCGATCTGGCAGGCCAATTTACTGGACCTCCTCTATCGATCCATCTTCCATTGAATTCGCGATTGAGTACTTCCCTCGCGAATGCCGCATAATGTGCTGGACAACCGTCATGTTGAAACCACATGTTGTGTCGCACTTCCAAGCTTAGGTCTTCCAGCAATATTGGAAGTTGATTTTCTAAAAAGTTACGATATTTTTCACCGTTCAAATTTCCATCCATAAAATACGGACCGATAAGTTGATCTCCAATTATTCCACACCAAACGTTCACGGACCATGGACGCTGATGCTCAACTTCACGCAACCAATGTGGATTTTCTACACTTCAATAATGCATGTTGTGCCGATTAACGTTACCATGTTTTGTGAAAGACGACTCGTATGTGAAGAGTACTAGAAAAAAGAAATTCGGGTTTCCTTGTATCTGCTGAACCGCCCATTGACAAAATGTCACTCGGTTCTGAAAATCATTGCCATGAAGTTCTTGATGCAGTGAAATATGATACGGATGATAATTATTACGTTTTAATACCTTCCAAAAACTGGATAGAGACATTCCGGAATCGCGGCTTAGTTGTCGAGTACTAACATGAGGGTCATGAGTGACTGCAGCTAAAATTGCAATTTCATTATCAACTCCAGTAACTGTTACTTGACGCTTCCTTTTTTTTGGTTGTACACTTCCGTCAGTGATGAAGTTTCGGACAACCCGGTAAAAAGGAGCGCGTGAAGGAACACTTTCTGGAAAGCGTTGAGCATAAAGCGTGAGAGCATCATTGATATTCCTGCCACTTTCTCCATAAATGAGAATCATTTCAATCTTCTGTTTCTGAGATAGAATTTTCATTGTAAAAGTAATGAAGTAAGGTAATGAGGAAATACAACGACACCCAAACCAACTCAAACGAACGTGACCAACAACAATAACCCAAACGAAAGCAACCAACACACCCAAATCAAATGAAGACAATTAACCTTCCTAATGAATAAACGTTAAGCACGGGCAGACGCGGTTATCGCTCGGCCGGAATGACGTCGACGATTGTAGACAGTGGAGACTCGATGATATGTAATGTCTACATCCAAAATCGACTGTCGTCAACCAACTGCATTCGGGAATGGTTTTCAACAGTTTTATCACTTTTACTGTCCCGTTGCCAAAAGTTCAAGCACCCCGAGGGATGGTGAGAGGCAAGGGGACTCACCGAAATTAAGCACCCCGAAGGGAATAGACAACTACTACGACCGCGTCGTTATTCCTGGGTAGAGCTAAAAGTAGTGTCAACAATTTCATTTTTCGCAATTGCAGCGCCATCTATCGCGAATCGAGACAAATTTTCCGAATAAAACTTACGTATTTCGTAAAGGAGAATCTGAATCTGTGATAAAAAATTGGGGTTGCTATTTGAAATTACAAAGTTACCCCCGCCCCTACCTTACCTCCACCCTGTGGGGGTGGAGGTGGGGTACATTTTAGCAAATCTTTTTTCCCCCTCGAAAATAAAAAGTTTTTATTCCAGACATTTTTACCGTAGGATGCGTATTTTTTGAGATATTTCGTTGTCTCAAGTTAAAAAAAAACACCCTGTATACCTATCTACCTTATACTTATATAACCATCTACATACTACTATTTTCCAACCGAGCTAGTCATGCCTACCCCGAAAGGGAAATGGCTTAATGGCATAATAATAATAATAATAATAATGAATTATTTAAAAAGTTTTCATAAACACATTCAGAGTTTGGCTATTTTTCAAGGAGTAGGCTCAATTTTAACAGAATTGAATAAGAATATATTTCCGATGACCTTTTTCTATATTGTTCTGCAAATTTACAAGATTTATTAATTATTTGAACAATTTTCATTGAAAAATTAAGAGTTTGGCTATTTCTGAAAGAATAGGCCCAATTTGTTTCCAGAATCAAGAAAGAATGTATTTCCAATAACTGTTTTCTACGATACTTTGCACATTTACAATAATTATGAATTATTTAAACAGCTTTCATAAACATATTCAGAGTTTGGCTACTTTTCAAGGAATAGGCACAATTTGTTTACGGAGGCGCCTAAGAATATCTTTCTGATTACTATTTTCTATTTTGCTTTATAAATTTACAAGAATGATTAATTATTTAAACAATTTCGATTAAAAAATTAAGAGTTTGACCATTTTTCAACGAATAGGCTCAACTTGTTTACAGAATCAATAAAAAAAAATTTTCAAGTAACTCTTTCCTATGTATGATGGTTTGAAAATTTACAATAATTATTAATTATTTACATAATGTTTATCAACATATCCAAAGCTTGGTTATTTTTTAAGGAATAGGCACACTTTGTTTGCGGATTCAACTAAGTGTCTTTCCGAAGACTCTTTTTCTAGGCTGCTTCACAAATTCAGATTTTGGCCATTTTTCAACGAATAGGATCAATTAGCTTAGTGAATCAAGATTTCTACGATACTTTGCAAATATACAATAATTATTAATTATTGAAACAATATTCATAAACAAATTCAGGCTTCCGTTTCCAGTACCGATCGTAAGAGAACGCTTTTGTTTCAAGTGTCCGTTTTTTGGCTTTGGTGAAGGGAATAAGCGTATGTGGATGCAGAAAGGGCTGAGTGCGGAGATCAGATGCAAAGGAAGAAGGGTGAGTGAAGGCAAAGGTGCAAAGGGTGAAAGAAAGTTGTTTGAAAGGAAAATTGAAGAGTGCGAATTTTTTTTTTTTTTTTTGAGGTTAGGAGCAGTGAAAAGAGTTTGGGCAAGGGGGGCAAGAGGAAGGTGAGTGAAGAGCCGGAAAGGTCGCAGCTCGCTGGGTAAGGTAGGATGCCGACGTATCGAAGTCCAAAAACGGGCGCCAGAGGGCGACAGTCAATAGACGATCGCATAGAACAGGTAGCCGAAATAACAGGTGACAATGACGAGGGCGCCGTTGGTGGGGAGAAGGCGGAAGGTGACAGTAGCAGTGAGACGTTACAGACGCCGACCAGGGAGGGGACGGCTGAGAGAAGGGATACAGGCGCGAAACATAAACCCGGGAGACCCTCTAACCTACAGCGCCTTAATAGGCTTGGCAGCGCGGGTTCGAACAGGAGTTTAGACCAATGGCGAAATAAAGTGAGCGCGACCAGTAGTGAAGGGGAAGAAAAAAGAAAAAGAGATGAAGGGGGCGATGATTCAGAAAGGGACAAGGATAACAAGAAAGTTAGGATTAAACGAAAAACATCAGAAAGAGATAGGGGGGATGGGGAGATGTTTGAGAATCTAGCAGCCCTCATAAAAGGGTTCAGAGAGGAAACAAGGAAGAGACTGGATGATATGAATAGGGATATGAATAGGCAGGGAAAGACGTAAGGGGCGAAGTGAGAAAAGTAAGAGAAAAGTGGGAAGAGTGGGATAAACTCTGGAAAGAGGAGAAAGACAAGGTATGGGGTAAACTGGAGAGCATAGAGAATAGACAGAGAGAGGTGGACGAACAGAGAAATAGTGAGATAAAACAGTTGGAAGAACGGATAAGCAACTTAGAAATCAGGAATGAGCATATGGGGAAGGAAACACAGAGTGCGGAAATAGTAAAAGGGAGTGATAACTTGCAAAATGAGAATGAAAGATTGAAGAAAAGACTGAGTGAAATTGAAAGAAGATTGGAAGGGCAAGGAAGGACGATGAGGAAAAATAACATAGTAGTTAAGGGATTGAAAGTGGAGAGTGAAACAGGGGAAGCGGAAATCAAAAATCTTTTGAAAGATATTGGAGTTCAGGTAAGGGTAGAGGGAGTTAAGAGGATAGGATGGACGAAGGAAGTAGAAGAAGGAATGTTTCTAGTGAAAATAGGGAGTGAGGACGAGAAAAAGAAAATTATGGAGGGAAAGAAATTACTGAAAGGAAGAAGGGAAAGAATTGAAGAGGATCTGACATGGAGGGAGAGGAAAAGGAGATGGCAAATAGAGCAGAGGGCATGGGTCGAGAGGAAAAAAGGGCGCATGGTATGGATAGGGAGAGACAGATTATGGATAAATGGGGAGGCTTGGTTTTGGGACGAAGAATTAGAAGAAATAAGGAAAAAGGGGAAAAGAGTTGAGAAAGGTAGAAGAAAGGAAGATGCAAAAGAGTTTAAAGAGCAAACAGCGGGGTTTCCAAACGGCAAGGCGGAAGAAAAGTGAGGAGGATAGGTGAGGGAAGGGAAGAGAAAAATGTGAAAATAGCTTTCTGGAATGTGTCAGGCTTGAAGAACAAGAATGAAGGATTTTGGCGGGAGTTAGAAAAGTGGGATGTGATTATGTTGAGTGAAACCTGGGCAGATGACAAGGACTGGAAGGGGATGAAAAGGATGTTACCTAAAGGTTATGTGTGGACAATACAAGAAGCAAGAAAGGAACACGTTAAAGTTAGAGGGATGGGCGGCATGGTCTGAGGGGTGAGAAAAGAACTGACATTAAAAGGGGGAACTGAGGAGAATAGGGAGGAAAAGGATGGAACAATGGTAAGAAGGATTATAATTGGAAAAGTCAAAATAGCGGTGGTTTGTGTATATAGAAGAAGAGGGGAAGAGGAAGGTTGGAGAGTAATAAGGAGGTGGATGGAGGAAAAGAAGGAAGAGCTGGTTCTGATGATTTGGGATGAAGAAAAGGAGGCCTATGTAAGGAGCTCCAAACATAGGGAGACAGGCCGGGAAGGGAGGAGGTTGCTAGACGAAATAGGAGAAACAGGATGGTTTATATGTAATGACAATATGAAAGGAGATGAAAAAGGAGAGATCACATTTATAGGTATGGGAGAAACAGTAATAGACTACATCCTGGCGGAAGAAAGAATGAGGAAGATGATAGGCAGTATGAACGTGGGAAATGAGATAGGGTCCAAGCACTTCCCAGTAATAGCTACACTGAAAGGTGGTGTCCGAAAGCGTGGCAGAGGAAGAAAGGAAAGAGGGGGAGAAAGGAACACGAAAATGGGAGTCTGGGGGGAAGATAAATTAAAAGAGTTTAAACAAAAAATGGAAAAGGAGAATGTTAGGTATGAAAAAGAGGAGGGAGTAGACTCGTTAATTGAAAGGTTGAAAGGGTCGATTGAGAAGGTAAGGGATGAGATAGATACAAAAGAAGGAAGAGAAGAGGGAAAGAGAGGCTGGTGGGACGAGGAATGCAGGGAGAGCAAAGAGATAATGAAAGAGTGTGTAAGAAAATGGAGGAAAGGAGAAATGGAGAAGGCGGAGTACAACAGGAAAAAAAGAGAACATGAGAGGATGCTGAAAAGGGAAAAGCGAAGGGGAAAAGAAAAATATAAGGAAGAAGTAGAAAAAGCGATCAAAGAAGGTAGGGTCTGGGATGTAATAAATAGGGAAAGAGGAGGAAGGAAGGGCGTGAATGAAAAAATAGAAATGGATGAGTGGACGGATTATTTCAGGGGTCTGTTAGGGGGAGAACAAAATAGGATCAAAGGGGAAAATAGAAGGATAGTCCAAGGAGAAATGGAGGAAGGGAACGGAATAACAAGAGAAGAAGTGGATGAGGTGATAGATAGACTAAAAAGAAACAAGGCTACAGGAGAGGATGGTATGGAGAACGAAGCGATAAAGTATGGGGGAGAAGGGGTCAGGGAAGGGATCTGGAAGATCTGCAACAAGGTCTGGAAAGGAGAAGGGTGGCCGGAGGAGTGGATGACAGGGCTGGTGGTACCGCTTGTCAAGAAAGGGGAGGGCAAAAAGGTAGAGGTGTACAGAGGGATCACTCTCATGCCAGTGAGTTATAAAATATACGCAGAAATTCTAAGAAAAAGGTGAATAGAAAAGTGCTATGGCAGGCATTGAAAGAGAGGGGAATAGAGGAAGGGTTAGTGGAGAGGATAAAGGAAATTTTTACTGAAACCAGGATTAGGGTGAAGATAGGGGGGAAAAAAGGGGAGGTGTTCTGGACAGGAAGAGGTCTAAGGCAAGGGTGCCCGATGAGTCCGCTACTCTTTAATATGCTGCTGGCAGACTTAGAGGAGAAGCTAAAGGAGAAAGGGAAAGGGGGAACGATTTTGGGCAATAGGAAACTGTACTCTCTAGCATACGCAGACGACGTAGTGCTGTCAGCAGACGATGAGAAGGGGATGAACCTAATGATGAGAATTTTCGAAGAGTATGGGGGAACAAAAGAACTGACGGTGAACGTAGGGAAGACCAGGTGATGTGCTTCAGAACTAGAAAGACCAAAATAGGTTACGTATGGAAGATGAACGGACAAACAGTGGAAAGTGTGGAGGAATTCTGTTATTTAGGTTTTTGGTTTGAGGCAGGAGGGGGAAACGAGGTGCAGGTGAGGAAAAGAATCGAGTGTGCGAGTAGAGTAATGGGCCAAGTATGGGGTATAGGAAAGAGAAGGTTCAATGACGATTGGAGAATGAGGGTTTGGTTGTTTGATGCGTTGGTTTGGGCGGTGTTGTGTTATGGAGTGGAGGTATGGGGATGGAAGTAACATAGACAAATTAAGAGAGCCTGGAGGTTTGAAGAGAAGTTGAAAAGGAGAGACGGGAGCAGAATAGCACAAGTATGCTTGGACGAAGTTCGGAACAAGGAGACGAGAGGCAATTTGGGAAATTCGAAATGGGAGCAAGAAAGGAAAAAAATGAGGAGGGTTTGTGATATACAAGAAGGGGTTCAGGATTGGCAGAGCATAGAATTAGAGTTATTAGTAAGACAAGGAGAAGAGAGATGGAGAAAGATTATGGATTCGAGGTACAATAGATGGTATATGATGGTCAAAGGGGTAAAGGGACCAGAATATTTGCAAACAATAAAAAAGGAAAACAAATGGAATAGGGTGGTACGGTTTAGAATGGGAGGAGTGAGAGCTTGTAGATACTGGATGGCTGAAGAGGACAATCTGTGCAGAGTATGTGGATCCGAAATGTAGTCATGGGCACATGTGTTAGAGAGGCGTACAGGAGAGGAAAATGGACAGTTGAGTGTGGATGAGTGTGTGAGACGGATTTTGGATGGTAATGGACAGGGAGTGACGTGGATGAAGAAATTGGAAGAAATAAGAGAAAGCAAGAGAACAGGGCAGAGCCAAACGGGTAATCCTATTGAAGGAAATTAAATAGCAAAAAGTAAACCTTTGAAATCGTTGAAAATGTATTTTATGGTAAGAGGAGACGGAAGCCCTAGAATATCGCTCATTTTAAAGTGTAAGAATTATTAGAAGTAAGAGTATTGTTATTTTAAGTAATGCGAAGCATTAGAATATAAGCAGCGGTTAAGTTAGATTAAGGATGGAATGTAAATATATGTACAGGGAGCGGAGGCCCTCAAACCCGTAAAAGGGAGAGATTAAATATACATACATACATACATAAACAAATTCATAGTTTAGCTATTTGTCAACGAATAGGCTACATTTTTTTACAGAATTAACTAAGAATATCTTTCCGATGACTTTTTTCTGTGATAGTTTGTTAATTCTCAAGTATTATTAATTATTTAAAGAAGTTTTATAAACAAATTGAGAGTTTAGTTGTTTTGAAACTAATAGGCTTAATTTGTTTACGGAAGCAAGAAAGTACGTATTTCCAATAAGACCTTCATACATTACTTTGCACATTTGCAATAATTATTTATTTAAACAATTTTCATAAATATATTGAGAGTTTGGATATTTTTCAAGGAATAGACTCAATTTGTTTACGGAGTCAACTAACAATGTCTTTCTCATGACTCTATTCTATGTTGCTTTGTCAATTTAAAAGAATTATTAATTATTGATACAATTTACATAAACAAATTCAGAGTTTGGTTATTTATCAACGAATAGGCTACATTTTTTTACAGAATTAACTAAGAATATCTTTCCGATAACTTTTTTCTGTGATACTTTGTAAATTCCAAAGAATTATTAATTATTTAAACAATTTTTATCAGCAAATCGGAGGCAACTTCTTAGTTGCCTGTTGTCTTTGAGGATGTCTTTTCGAGGACTATTTCCTACGATACTTAGGAAATGCATAATAATTATTAATCATTTAAACAATTTTCCTAAACATATTCAGAGTTTGTCTATTTTCAAAGGAATAGGCTCAATTTTTTTACGGAAGCAACAAAGTATGTATTTCAAATAAGAATTTCGTACATTACTTTGCACATTCACAATAATTATTCATTATTTAAATATTTTTCATGAACATATTCAGAGTTTGGGTATTTTTCAAGGAATAAACACAATTTGTTTACGGAGTCAACTAAGATTGTCCTTCCGATGCTCTTTTCTATGTTGTTTTGTAAATTTACCAGAATTATTAATTATTTGAACAACTTTCATTAAAAACTCAGAATTTGGCTATTTTTCAACGAATAGGGTGAATTTTTTACAGAATTAAGAATATCTTTCCGATGACTTCTTTCGATCATGCTCTTCGAATTTCCAAGATTTATTAGTTATTTAAAATATTTTCATGATCAAATGAAGAGTTTGGCAATTTGTCGAAGAAGCCCTCCCGTCAAACCTCCTGGTCGACATTAGTTAAAACCGAGGTTAAGACGCAGCGAATGCACAACTCGGTCGTATACGTCGCAGATGGTCATCCATCCGAGTGCTATGGGCGCTCGAAATGGCTTGACATCTGGACTCTTCTCGAGTCGAGATCATTTACTGTGTATTTCTATGAAAATTTGTACGCGCCGACATTTTATAGATTTTTTTCCACAGTTGCATGCAAATTTTTAGAGTTGCACAATTATTTATTCTGCAATTTGAGAGGGTATCCATGCGAAGCCGTGTACAAATCAAAATTATTGAAGTAAAAATTAATGTATATATAATAATAACTGTTTTATAGACAAATTCGTTTTTTGGCTTGAAAGACCTTAGTTAAAAATTCTGTTTTTGTAACACATGCACAAAATGTTCGCTTTTCGAGGCATGTATTGCGTGCGGGAAGTGACCAATTCCAAAGCCGTGGTAAAAAGCAGTTATAAAAAGACTTTTTCTATCTGCTGCGCTTGCGCTCTTTGAGCAAGATTACTTTTTCTAGCTGCTGCGCTTGCGCAGTTCCAGCCAGATTACTTTTTCTTGCTGTTGCGCTTGCGCATTTCGATTCAGATTTACTTTCCAGGACTGTCGGAATAATAACCTCAATTCATTATGATTAAACGCTTGAGAGACTGATTGTGAGTAGTGAATAGTGATTGGACAAACTCGAAGTGATAAGTTACCATAAATGACTGATAAATTACCATCAATTACCGATAAATTACCGAAAATTTTAGAAATTTGTGGATACCTGAAATTTCCGGTAATTTATCAATTTTCCATAAATTTCCGGAATTCTGGGAAATTTAGCAATTTTCCCTAAATTTCCGGAAATTTTTGAAATTTACCAATTTTCCATAAATTTCCGGAAATTTTCGAACTTCTTCCAAAAAGCTTTGGCTACCTGAAATTTCCGGTAATTTAGCAATTTTCCATAAATTACCGGAAATTTAGCAATTTTCTATGAATTTCTGGAAATTTTTGGAATCTTTCCAAAAAGCTTTGGATAAATGAAATTTCCGAGGATTTAGCAACTTTTCATAAATTTCCGGAAATTTTGGAAATTTAGCAATTTTCCATTTTCCGGAAATTTTTTAAATTTTCGGATTTTTTCCAAGAACCTTTGGATACCTTGAATTTCTAGAAATTTTCGGTAATATACAAATTCACCGGAAATTTTCGGTAATTTTACCATAAATTTCTAAAAATTACCATAAATTTCCAAAAAATGTATGCTTATTGTTTCTCAAATCGAAAATTTCCTGCATTTGTTATAAAAAATATCGTGTGCAACAGGTGCTGAAAATAGACAGTTGCAACTCTTGTGAAGTTTACAGTACTTGCCATCGGCTCATCTTCGGGTCGCCTCTGGCTCGTACAGGAAACTTCACACTCGTGTGGAACTGCCTACTTTCCGCACTTGTAGCACAATATACTATTTTGAGATAATGCTTCATCTTTTTGGTTGAAAATTAAACCACTTTGTTCAAAAGTCATTTCTTCTTTTATTGAAAATAATTTTTTACAACTGAAAGTTTAACTTTTCCACCGTCAGTTGAAAACTTTTTTGTTCACAAAAATTCGTCTTTTTTGGTAGAAAAGTAATATTCTTTGTTTCAAATTTCCCCAGGAAATTTTTATTTGGTTGAAAATGCATATTCTCGGATTAAAATGTCAACTGTTTTACAGACAAATTCGTTTTTTGGCTTGAAAGTACTTGGTTAAAAATTCTGTTTTTGGGATAATGGTTCTTCTTTTTGGTTGAAAATTAAACTACTTTTTTCAAAAGTCGTTTCTTTTATTATTGAAAATTAATTTTTTCCAACTGAAAGTTTAAGTTTTCCACCGTAAGTTGAAATTTTTTAAATTTTTTTTCATAAAAATTCGTCTTTTTTGGTAGAAAATCAATATGTTTTGTTTTAAATTTCCCCCGAAAATTCTTATTTGGTTGAAAATGCATAGTCTAGGATTAAAAATTCAACTGTTTTACAGAAAAATTCGTTTTTTGGCTTCAGAGTTTGACAATCTGCATTTGTACTTGTTCAAAATTCAACTTTCCTGTTTGAAAATTCACGATTTTAGTTATTTCGGACGATTTTTTTTTGAAAACTCGCTTTTTTGCTAAAAAAAATGAATTTCACTTTTCCATTTTTCGTTAAACATTGAATTTTTTTTAGTTTTTTAGGGCGGTAAGTCTTCAGCCACGGTAGGTACGGTAGATTTTTTAATCTCATTCAAAGTTGAATTCTCTAACAAATATTTCTTTTTCCTCTGCAATAATGCTTTTCGAATTAGCAATTCAATTTTTTATTTGGCTACATGTTGACTAATTTGTTATAATTGTCTTTGCAAAAATTGTACTTTCCTTATTTATGAGTACGAATTTCACAGACACTTATGAAAGTTCACTAGCCCCTCCTAGTGAGCGGTAAGCTCTCCTATTTGCTCGAAGCTATGGAGGGAAATTTTTTTTACTGCAAAGAAAATGTTTCTTTAAATGGAATATATAGGTTTTAAAGGATTACCCTGTAATAATGCAATCTGAACATTAACGTCTCCGAGGTTATTATATTTTTGTTGTGCATTTAATACTTCATTGCTGTATCCCGCTCTCGTTCAATAATTTGCATGTACTATTTTTTGAATGTAATTGAAAGTAATACTCCAACCAAATATTGGCCGTACATATATAACGCAACGGTTTTAGGCCCTGAGAGGATGAGTTTGCCGCCGAAAAATTGCGATTTAGTTAGTTAGCAGTTATTTAGAGCTAATTTTGTTGAAAACGCTAAATCTGCCTGTTGAAAATTGACGAAAATCTGTATTCCTTTATAACATTTATTTTAATTAATAAGAAATGATGTCACCTGACAAAGTCTTGTAATAAATACGGTTCTTTCTGAGTCACTAGCAGTGGATTTTCTGATAAAAAACAAAATCACAACAAAAATTGTTTATAAAATGGAAAATTATTGATCTTTAATAAAATATCTTAAGGGAAGGATTTCCCCAAGTTCTTTACAGTCATTTCTGTTGAAAAAAATCTACAGTCTGAATTGTAAAAAAATAAGATTTGTGTTCATCAATTAACTGTGATACAGTAGAAGTCCGATAAGTTTCTCATTTCGGGGCTGTAGGAGCGGAAAATTCCAGGAATTGCGGACTTATCGGATGCCCCCTCTAGTAGCACGATATTAGGTGCGCGCATGCGTGAGAATGATGCTCAAATCATAAGCAAAATAGCACACGTAGTGGGAGAACCCCAATTAGTGTGCGTGCCGTGCGTGTGATGACGTTTTAAGGGGAGTGTACACTTATCGGACGGCAACTTATCGGACTTCTACTGTAATATAAAAATATATCCCCCCCCCCCAACCTGAATCAACAGTGTGACATGTCAACTTGATGAATTCATGTCTACATGTCTTTCACAGTTGAAACGACGCTCCATTATTAACCATTATTATTATAGACGAAAACACGCGCTTGAGCGCGCGTGTTTTCGCCATTTGAAACATTTTCTAATTATCTTTGAAATTTTGTTTGCATTTCGAACCAATTCAAACTAATCAGAAACAGTCCGAAGAAAGTTTTCAATCCTCTTCAACCATTCTCAATCTGTGTTTCAACCCCAAAATTAAATCCCAACTTGAGAAAGAGATGGAAATTTTGCACATTACTGGTCCACAATCAATTTATTATGTCAGTCTGAGAGATCCGTCAGTACAAAAGCATAATGTTTCGGCAACGCATCGGTTGCCCTTTTCATATTTGAACGATTAAACGATGGGTATTTTGAGCCCACAATATAAAATATGTTTAATTATAGCGTATAAAGATTTTGAATGTAGTTATACAGAAAGGCATACCTATATATGTTGTTTGAATAAAAAGAGGTTATGTTAAAATAATTCATTGCAGTTTTGCATTGTTACAGAAGATATGGGTGATTAGGGTTGTTACGGAATTAGAATCCCAAAATTCCATGACTTTTCCAGGTTTTCCAGACCATAAAAGTAATTTTTCCCTGACCTTTTCCTAAGCGTTCTGAAATTTTAATTTTTCCCAAACGATAAAAAAAACTCAATTTTCACAATAAGTTTTACGGCCGTAATTAAAATATGATTTTGTGTTGATAAAACCCTAAAGCAGACTTGTAATTTGAAGAAATGCAGATGATTAATTCTGTAGTCTAAATAAAGATAACGAGAAATGTTGAAACGTATTTATTAAAATCTAGCTTTGGTATTCTTTTTGAATAGAGACACCAGAAGAGCATATCCTTTTGGTACATCACAGCTAAGTACAATAAAAGGTTTATAATTACAATCCAAGTTAAATAAAGGTAAGATTACCCTCTTATGTGGATGCAAGTCCTCTTGCATAATATGTTTTCTTTTCATATACATATTTATTTAAAAGAAAATAGGCATTAAAATGTGACTAGCAGTGACAACAACAAATTGAGATTACACATCGAAACGTTGTAGTACAATATGCAAAAACTATACAACAAGTGCATGTGAAGCAGATCAGTAAAACCAATCTCAAGCATAAGTACATACATCACATCCTACACAGGTACACTTCCGGTAAGGCGGCTGATCTCCTCTTCTATGGCTTCTGCTTCTGCCTGCTTTTCAAATAACAACTTTATTTTCTTCGCTTTCAGCTGCTTCACTTGATGCAACATCCTCTTCTTCTCCAAGCTTTCCTCTGACTTTCTTTATTTGTCTTATTCTGCTGTTCCAGAACCGACATATATTTATCTCTTGCATTACGAACGTAGAGTATCATTTTCTTGTCCACATCAATGGAATCCAAGCCATCGGCGCATTGTATGCCCTCATATACCTGCCGCTGTGCTATGAGGGACCGGGGCAGCTGATTTTCAACCACTATTTCTTTATTAATTGAGAATCCTCTCTCAACAAATGCGTTCCCATGGCTTATTATCAAGACTCTTTTGAGGAAACTTATCAGTAATGGAGAGGCGTTAAAAGTACTGAAAGCAGATCTCCAAAAGTGGTCTAAACGTTGGTCTTTCCTTCGGAAGTCCTTAGCCAGCTCTTGGAAAGCAGGTTTTGCTACAATACTTATGAACTCCTGGTCCATTTTATCACATTCGCTCCCACTGAACCACTTCTTCTCTTGGAATATTTCCATTGTGATTGTTAGGTTTTTGAGGCAAGTCTGTTATTCCCTGGCACAGACGATATTTTAAAGGAGACTTCTCCAAAAGTTTCTTGCAGAGAAAAATAAGCATTTTTCTGCAATCATTTTTAAACTGCAATATGTCAAGCTCTTTTAAGGTCTGCTTTCTTAATTCCGCTTTTACAGCATATCCCAGTTGTACATTTTTGGGCTGTAGAAGATTCTCATTCTTGTCTAAATCAATGCGATGAATGCTTTCCGTTTTTAAAATGTCTTGCTAGAGGAGCTAGAGGCGCATCCCCTTGAAATTCTGTAAGGAAAAGCTCGACAACCTTCGCGATATGAGAGAAAAACGTAAGTTTAGATCCTAGGAGCTTGTCGCTCAATCCTCTACAGAGGGTTTGGAAACTATTTGATCCTAATTTCTGGCCATCTTTTTTAACACCCTCCACAAAATTTTTAAGATTTGGCAAAATTTCTACGGCTCTCTCAGCTCTGCGTTTTGCAGCCATCTGACTGCACAAAATTTCTTGGGCAGCATAGTAGAGCCTGAGTATCGCGTGTACTCACTCCTGCGCGCAGGCACGTCCTTGAACACATTATAGGCAGATCTCAAGAAGGGAATGATATCCCACCCAGTTGCATTTGCCCGCTGCTTGAATGCATTATTGACGACATGCAGACCACAAGATCCCATGAAAATCATCATACGGGCAGATTCATCTTGAGTGCAGCGAAGGTGAGTTTCCAAATCTCTAATAAACTTAAAATTTACATTTGGCCCATCCATAGAAACGTGGAGCAGATCTTTCAGCGATATATTGCACGACTCAAACTTCTCTGTGAATGCTTGAAGTAAATCAACAGCAGTAGAATGGCCTAAAAAAGCTGATGTTAGGTACTTAGTACATACTTCATTATTATCGTTGTTCCAGAAGCGCACAGCTAAATCCATTTGTTGCATCTGAGCACTTTTGTTAAGACTCTCGTCAAAACAGGCGACAAAACAATCAAAATCTTTCACTTGAGAGATGAGCTTGTCTTGGAAGTAGAGTGCCAGTCCGAACACTATGCGCTATCTGACTATCTGGGAACATCTTGAGAAATACCTGAACTGCTTTCCCAGTAGAAGACAAACAAGAATGGTTCACAACGCTATGTAAGCACCAATAAATTTCTGCCTTTGTCACGTCGTCGCGCAATAAAAATTTTGCTATGCCATGCATGCCTGAAGGTTGGGCCGCAGCAGCTGAAGTGAGCACCGCAGATTCAACGCCAGAGGTACCGTCACCTGGATCATCATTATTTACGGGAGAGTCTTCCTGGTCCTGTGATGAAGGCAGCTAGAAGGAAGAAAAAAAAGACTTAGACATGCTCAATGTCCACTTCTCAAATGCACGCCCGCCTGCGCGTGCCAAGCGAGCCACGGGCTTGGGCAAACAAATTGTTTCATTTGTCGATTTAAAGACGTGCACTACACGTATCTTGTGATGCCAGAAGGGCACACTGTAATTTGAACATGGAGAAACAAGCTAAACTCTGTTGCCACCCTTAACTTCTCATCATGAATATTAAGAACTTACCGTGGCTTGAGTGAACATCCGAATTCCGTAAGTACTGTTTGATGTTTTAACTTTCTGCTGATGTTTTTTCCCAGCAATATGGCTCACAAGCGCCATACGACCCATATTGCTTAGATCTATTGTCTTCATACAAAGT
The DNA here is from genome assembly GCA_932195095.1 of Andricus curvator. NCBI lineage: Eukaryota > Metazoa > Arthropoda > Insecta > Hymenoptera > Cynipidae > Andricus > Andricus curvator. Next base: position 53,684 of record CAKNYM010048323.1, on the reverse strand, counting down.
TTGACCATGGCTGAATGTGGGTTATTACAGACTTTTCCTATATCTTTAAACTTCGGATCGTTCATCCAGTCCTCTTGAAACGTTGTCTTTTTTCTCGACATTCTTCTTCTAAACATAAAAATAAAAAGTGATGTGTTGGTTTAGGTTTCATTCGTGAAAACTCTACGATAATAAAGTGGGAAATCGGAGAACTATGATCATTGATTGTCCTCTCATTATTTTGTTAAGGGGTCTGAGTTAAAAGAAACAAACAAAAAACCAAACCTATGGAGAAATTATGTATTCAAATATACGTCACTATATTATCATAAGAACTACTCAACGTTAACAAATCAGTTTTTAGATTAATAGAAAGTTCTTCTTTTTTAATATAGAGCATTTCCATGAATTTTCTCTTCCTTCTATTGCTTTCACAATGTAGAACCTCCACATTATCTCAATCAAAATCATGATCTGCGTTTTCATTGTTATGTTTTGAAAGTACATTGTGATAATAACAATTTCTGCGAAAATTCGCTTTATGTTCTTCAACTTTTGTATTGAGAAGTCTGTCTCACATGTCATTTTACAAATTTTGCAAGATAATTTATAATTTATATAAATAATATAAAATAATAATTTACCAATCTGCCTGAATAAGTCTCTTTCATATACCAATTCGTGATAATATTACCATTTTCAAGCTTAATCAATTCCAAATATAAAAAACTGATTCTATCTTCGATTTCCACTCCATGTGTAAATTGTATTCTTGGATGAAAACTATTGAAAATGCTAATCACTTTTTCAACTTTCTCTGAAGGTAGACACAAAATTGTGTCATCCACGTATCGGAAGTAAGAGTGTAAATCAAAACCTAATTTTTCAAAAACAAACTTTTCTAAATCTTCCATAACTATTTCAGCTAAAATTGGAGATATAACAGAACCAAAAATTAACTAGGTCTATTTTTCTTAAAAATCCGCGAGCAAACAACCGGAGGCCGCTATTTTGTTTATTTAAAAAAAAGCGTCAATCTAGCACTAGATTACCTATAACTAGATTAACTAAATAAACTAACGATTTTTTTGATTCATTGATTTTAGATGTACCAGTAAAATTGTATGATGGTCACCACAGAACATGACTTGTAGGACGGGGTCCAACAAATATAGCAATAATTCCATCTACAATAAATAAATACATATATTTTTTTAATTTTTGTGAAATGAAGTTAAAACATACTATAATAACCTAGTACTGTTTGTTTTACAAAATTCATTAAACTACTAACAAAAAAAAAATTAAAATAGTCATTCTTTCAATCCTCCGACTACCCCTAACCCCTTAACCCTTTGAGTACATACCTATTTTTCGAACATCTACACTCTGTGTTAATTTGACACTGTTCACTTCTTAATTATCTATAACTTCACAACTACTGAAACTTTTTTATTACAAAAATGTAGAGGTATACTTAAGAATCGATAAAAATAATCAATGCAAAACTAAACTATTTTTGATGTCTTAAACAAGGTTGAAAAAATTCACGAATAACATTTTTTTTTTTTTGAAAAATTGAATTTTACGAAAAAAATTGTAACTTTTTTCATTTTTAATATTTTAAGCTAAGAATTCATATGGAAACAACTTCTCGATCAAAAATTTTGTGTAGGTGAAATTAAGCCAGTGTGTATTACAAAGGTTTAAGTTTCATCACCGGTAACTTAGGGGCCATACTTAAATTACGTAACGGATTATAGTCCCTCTCGAAGACCTTCCTTCCCCCCATATAACAAACCGTAACAAAATAATTTGACCCTCTTCCCTCCGGTTGCAGTATGTAATTTCTTAATTTTTATATTTATCGTCAGTGTGCCATTAGGCATGCATTAACCTGTATTACAGCGCTTTTATGTCAGAAATAATAGAACATGAGAGTTCAAATTAATTGCGAATTTTTAGTATATGAGGAAATACATGCTTTACAGATAAAGACTTATACATGTAGGGTGGCTTTAAATGAATCTACGTAGCTTTCTCTTTATATTTTTCACTTCCTCTTTAACGTGATCTCATATAAAGAAACCGTTTCGCCTCCAGAAAAAATTATGAAAGTTTCCTAATCTTCTAAAAATAAACACCTAAAGGTTTCTAACTTACTTTTGAAAAACTTACAATTCAAACATTTCAAAAACTTAAACAATTGAAGAAAAACATTCAAATTTTTCTTTGGGAAATATTGTAAAAGTTTTCTAAGTTTCTACATTTGTTCTAAAAGACTTAGAAAACTAAAAAAATTTAAATTTTCTATTTATAAAATATTTGTAAAATTTTCTGAAATGGCGAATTTATAAATTTCTAAAAGTTCCTAAATTTCTTCTAAAAATCTTTAATTTCTAAAATTTCACAAGTCGAGGAAAAACTACCAATAACAAAATTTTAAAAACATATGATTTTAATTTAGAAAATATTATGAAAATTCCTTATTTTTCTAATTTTTCGAAAGTTCCTACATTTAAAAAAGAAAAAAAGAACATTTAAGTGAACAAAATTTTTCAATTTTTTTTATTCATAAATTATTTTGAAAACATTATAATTCTCTGAATTTGAAAAATTTTAAGAGTATATAAATTTCTTCTAAAAATCTTGTATTTATAAATTTTCCAAAAGTGAACGAAAAATAAAAAAATAAAATATTGAAAACAATCCTAAGTTCTCCATTCAGAATTTTTTTCAATTTCCTAATTTTCTAAATTAATAAATTTCTAAAAGTTCAAAACAAAAGAAAAATTTCCAACGCTTGTAAATTTCCTTTTAAAGTCTTGAGTTTCTCAATTTTTAAAAGTTGACGGAAAATTAGAACTTCCTAGGAAATTAAACCTTCAGTGTATGAAATATTGTGAAATTTATTTTCTGCTAAAAACTCAGAAGTGGCTACGTAGTTTATGGACGGACGATCGCTAAATATTTGCAGCTAGTTTGTACGCAATACAGTTCGTTGTCAATTCAACATCAAGCAGCGCAAACATGCATATCATAGATTTAAAAAAAAACTTCTTACCTGTCACGGTCCTGTTACAGTCGCGAAGTTAGAAAACTTCAAAATCTCGAAGGAAGACAAATTAATATAATACAAGTCACTGCACTGCAAAACGTTTGGTTTTGTTATTGTTGCTTAGGAGCGAAAGGCGAAAAGGATGGAGGAGGGATGAGGTGCACGCATAGGCCGGTCGCCGAGCGAGCTTCGGCTAAGCTCGGATCTTAGTCACTCGGACTCGGGTCACCTCGGCTCCACTAAACGCTTGCCGCTCGAACAGCAGCTCTCATTTGGGAGGTTTGTCTGCCTCTGTTCGTCTACACTATACAGTACGCAGTTTCTCACAATCGCAAAAAACGATGCGAAGTGCACACTAGCTTCGCAAGAACTAATAAATACTTGTAGCCCGCATTTTGTGTGAAATTCCAGAAAACGTTTCATTTTCCCTGACTTTTCCCTGATTTCCCTGACCACTTTTTTCCCCTGACTTTTCCCGGTTTTCCCGTAATAACCCTGGTGATTCTCCACAGACAGGGAATTTTTGGCAAAGGCAACTTTTTTTGTAAAAATGTTTCAAATTTTTTTTATTTCATAATGGTTAGGTTCATTAGCCTTAAAGAAAGGAGGAGTGGAGGGAGTTTTTTAAAGAATCATTTCAGGGCTCAGATTCAAGGAAGAGAGATG
>CAKNYM010048323.1:0-19977 GCA_932195095.1 Andricus curvator | reverse complement strand
AGACTAAAAGAGTATACCAAAGGCCAGTCAAATCAATCAATTCTTTCGAAAGTTATCGTGTTCACAGACAGACATACAGACAGACAGACAGACAGACAGACAGACAGACAGACACATTCGTAAAAACCTGTTTTTTGGGTTCAGGGGGTCTCAAAACGTGGACATTTGACAAAAACCGGGGGGGTCAAATTTTACACAAATCTAATACCTTCTCTAGATGAGAATGTAAAAAGAGACAAAAATGTCTGGATGCGGCATTTTATACTGTCATAATTCTGCCTCCAAAGGTTTTGTTTTAAAATGTATTCCAAAGAATAATGAAATTCGACAAAGATGGGTAAGAAACATCATTGAAAATAATGATCGAGATGAAGGTTGGGATCCAGGTCCGGGGTTTCGTGTTTGTGAGGTAAGTATCTTTTTATTGTAAAAAAAAATAATTTGAAGAACAATTCCAATATGCACTATTTTGCAGGAACATTTTTCTCATGAAATGTGGGGAGTGACAGGTAATGATAACAAAAAAGTACTTCGACCCGGAGCAGTACCCACGATATTCCCGAATGCACCCAGAAGAATGAAAAAAGTGCACGGAAAAAGTTTCGTTAGAAGGATAAGAATGGTGTGAACATTATAAATATTCTATTAGCATTGAAGAATTTGAATCTTAATTTTGAATTGAACAAATTTAGCTCATGTGGAATTTTTCTTTTCGAAGATTAATATTAAAGGACATGAAAATGAGAGCAGGAGGCTTGCTTGTGTCTCACAAGGCTCCAAATTATTTTGTCTTTGCCTTTGATTTCAACTTCTAAATTTGCCTTCGCCTTTTATTGAAATTATTTTCCTTCGATTTTACATGATAACTCGATATGAAAAAATTGTTTGACATCACGTGCAAAATCCCCAGCGAAAACGTGCCCTTATGCTACTTAAAAATAACAAGCATATGTTTTGTCGGTGTTGATAATAAGTATTTGACACAAAATTAAAGGAAACCTTTTTTTTAGTATCAGTTGGAAATGCAAATAGCACTTTTGATTATAATTTAGAAGCTGATAGCAATAAGGTAAAAGAAACTGACTTATATTATGATTTTCAACTTATTTCATCCACAAATATTAGTTTTTAATGTACAAAGTATGCTTTCCATTCAAAATCGTTCTGAAAATAAATAAATAAAAATTTTCTAAAAAATAAATACACTAACCATTTTGTTTTAAATTATAGAATTTTATAGTGGTTGAAAATCAATCATTGAATGACAATCCAGATAATACAGAATCAGGGAGTTTATCTATAGATGGTGTTGTTTGTAGCGTGGAAGCTGGTAACAAGGTAAAAATAATTGCGACCAGACCGGAGGCTCTTTTTTTTCGCAGATGTACCTCACCTACTAAAAAATACGGTTTCAGGTATTGTCAATAATGGAAAAATGTATATTCCGGAAAATTTTCAGAACGATTACGATTTGCCTACCAATATCGTCGATGCCGAGCATTTGATTGAGATGTTGAAAACGCAAGAGGATTTAGCTTTCATGCTAACGCCAGGCCTCAAAGTTGAAGATGTTTTACTAACAAAAAATACAACATTTTTGAAAATGAAAGTAAACAGAGCGAAAAAGATCTTAAGTCCTGAAGTTGGTGCTGCGCTTTATTTTCTTGCAGATGAAAATTCCAAAACTGAATATATAACGACTGCTTGGTTTTTCAGCAACATTGCAAAATGGTTTAGGTTAATGACATCTCGCAATTTACAAAGCGCAATTAGTAAGTTCGACGAAAAAAAGTACGAAGAAACAATGTCCTTTTTGAGAGAGATGGTAAATCTTTTAGGTAGCTTACAAGTCGGTGAGGCACGAACTTTTAAACCACTTCAAAAAGGCTTCCTCATTTCCACTACATCTGCAATTGAATTGAGCAGTTATCTTCTGGAAAAACGAGATTTCCAATTCGTCCTTACTTCAAGATTTACACAAGATTGTATTGAAAACTTATTCAGTATAATTAGAACAAAACATGTTACACCAAATGTTCTTCAATTTAAGCACGACCTTCGACTAATATCAATCGCGCAATATATAAAGCCTGTGAAAACTAGCAACTACGAGTTCGATGAAAGCACTTATCTCCTCGATTTTCTGAGTAATAATAAGCCGGAAAAAGCAAGTGCTGAAAGTTTAACAAAAAAAAGAGTAAACAATATAAGGAGCGAAATTAATTTGTGTCTAGAAACATTAAAAGTCAATGCATTGAAAGAAAATGCATTGTCGATTGGTGTTAAAGTACATGATGGTCTGAAATAAAAAAATGTACTCACAGAAATATCTGCGAATACTTTACCGTACAGTAGTAATAATGCCATTCCTGTACATGCGAAGATAAAAAATAATGTATCCATTTCAGCTATTGGACCTTCTGCTTCTTTGCAAGAAAATCGTCAATTGAATTGTCAAGAACCTTCCATGTTTGTTAACGATGACCGAAACTTTTGTGCACGTTTTCCGAGTATTCTTGATTTTTTTACAAAACATACTGATGAACAAACACCGTGCATGTCTGAGTGTCTGATGAACAATGTAGAAAAAAATGCATTGTATCAAGCAGCTGGATATCTGATCCACAGTATTATAACACAAAGCAAAACAAAAATTTGTGAATCTTGTATCGCGTCCGTTGATTCTAGAGAGTATATACAATTACCTTTTTCTACATACACAGCTTACAGACGCTACAAAGAAAATACTCTTTTTTTCGTAAACGAAAATACTTTTAAACTTTTCTTAAAATTAGAGCAGATTTACAGATCTAGTATTCCACTTATAAATCAAGAGAAAAATTTAAATGTAATTGACTTTTTAATGGCTTCCTTTGTGAAAGTTCCAGCTGATCATATTTTGCTTTGCCATAATATGAAGGAGAAAATCTTGCGTAGATTTCTTATGTTCCGAATACGAATTTGTAATCGAGCTAAAGGTAAGCAAAAGGAAGTAAGGTGGGATAGTAAAAGTGTGGCTATGCACACCACTTTTCAATAATCTTTTAATTGTAATGTACATTATTTATCTCATTGTACTTTTTCATATATTCGTTGAAATAAAAAACATTACATTTTAAATAATTGTTTATTTACCTCTACGCAATGAGTGTACCTTTTTCTTAAAACCTTTTGTTTAATTGTTGGATTAGATAAGAATGCGTTGAAATTTCGAATTTTCATAAACTGGTTTTAAGGCAGTAGACCACAAGCCTAACCTAAAAATTCTGTCTTTTTATTGAACTGAATAAAAATTAGATTCAGATATTTTTTAGCATTGGGCTAGGATGCAAAAAAATATCTAAATCTAATTTCGGTTGAGTAGAATGAAATGACAGAATTTTTAGGTTAGGAAGCTAGTTCAGCAGCCTTATTATTACATATTTTCTCTATACTCACTATTCTCTATACTATTTTCATAGATTTCATACATTTTTCATATGTTTATATTTCATGTTGTCTTCTTTCTCAATTTCTTCTTTAAAATTGTAAACCTATTGTAAAATTTGATTTGAAGATCGCGCGCTTTTCAGCACTTCTGGTTCCGGTTTAATCGCAGCCAATCAAAAGAGTGGGAGTTCGTTTCTCAACTCTACCTCGAGGATCTCTAACCGTAGAGGGAAGATAGGTATAGAGGCGACAATGCCCACCAAGCTTAGAAGATCGGCGCGGGGAATGAGACGTCGGAAGTAGGCTTAGTTCGGGAAACAGCGATGCGAGGCGCTAGTAACATGAACCAGCCACGGAACCCTTCCCTTTACCCCTCTCAGACGGTAGCAGTGCTTAACCGATAGAAAGGATGCTTAATGTGTGTGAGTGGCATGGGCCAAGAATGTGTGTGGTGTATGTGAGTCAGAAGACAGGATAAGCGTGACAAGTGAAAGAAATTGTTACTTGCCAGTTTTTCATCGTAATCAAGAACTGCTGCTAATAATCTCGTCGATTTTGAATATTTGCCAAATATGCATTTCATTAAAAATGAATTTTCAAATGTATAGCTATATATAGTATATATCTCTCAGGTAGAAGAAATAAATGAAAATAATCATTTAAAATTTCCCTATGGTAGCATTTTATACATATTTAATTCTGAGTCAGTAATCGCCTCTTTTCTAGATCATTTGATTTTTTCAATTGGAAAAATAGAGTATTGAAAAATGTAGATATACAATTTTGTAAGCAGGACATATATTGATTAAAAAGAATAAAGGGAAGATGAAGGTGATTCAAGCGAAAACGACGTGCAGGTAGAAACTTACGTTTTGACAATTACTGACTATACTAAAAAAGACGACGGAAATATCAATGCAGATTTTAATGACAATAAAAAGACGGACAATGACAGTAATGTACAGAACGAACGAACTATCGACTACATAAACAGGGACGAGACTATAATGGACATTGATAACGTTTCCAGTTCAGACGTAATGTTAGGAGACAATGCTTTATACTATTTTGCCGGGTTTACTGTGCGCGCTGCTCTCCAAAAATTTAAAAATTGCACAAGATGTCTCAAGTTTTTAAAATGTAGCAAGAATCAAGCGGTATTTCAGAATCAAATTTTACAATTTTATAAAGCTTTTCCAACAGCAGCAGGCGTAAACGATGAGTTCTCAATGGGAAATTTAACAGCAGCTTCCGAAATGTACACAAAAGTCTGTGAATTCAGTTTAAATTTGTGGAAAAAAAAATATTCATCTTTTCGGACTAAATACGGATTAGTGGAGAAATTGCAAGAATTTATCATGAAAGAAACTAATAAGAAGTTCCCTGACTGGTACAATGACAAGTGTAAAGATCACAGACTTTTCTTACTTCGGAAGTTGCTCGTTTCCAGAATTTCGGGTGGCTTAAAATGGGACTCTATTGACGCTCCTAAAAGAGAAAAAAGAGGCAAAAGACAGCAGGAAAATGCAGAAGATGCCGAAAATAAACGACGTTTAAAAAAATTCCGTCATATGTAAAAATTTGAATATAGTCCAGGCATCTTGTACGAAAAAATTTATTTTCACCTGGAACGGTTTGTTACTTATGTTGTTAATGCCGTTACCGTTTCCGTAGGATATTCACCAAACGAGCTATTTAAAAAAACTTTTTCTGGTAAAAATAGCAAAAAATGTGTTTTTTTAAGAGTCTTAACTCTTGACCTATGAAGGCTGGAAGATTGTTTTTTTTACATCTACACATAATTTCCTACATGAAATTTTTTTATCTGCCATTAATAACATAAATTCACCCACAAAAGAAGTATTTTGAAAAAAACTGAACACGGGTAATTTGCTCTGAAGAATACGTCAAAAGTGGTCAAGTTTGGGAGGCCATAACTTATGACACATTGAGGTTCGGCCATTGTTCTTTTTTTAAATTACTCCAAATTGCGTACACTTTAATTAAAATGGAGAATATTTTTTCGTAGAATTGAAAGGTTTTAAAGTACAAATATTAACTTCAGAATTGGGTTTTTTAACCTCCTTTTTGAAAAAATCGGGGTTCTTTGGAGACATACAACTCTGCGCTTAAAAGAAGTTTTTTTCTTTTTTTTTAACTTTTTCAGAATTTTCCAAAGTTTACGAAAGCAGTCTACGAAAACACAATTTGTGGAAAATTGTTCAAAAATATTATCGGGAAGCGTCGTAGTCATGTTTGGAAAATTTTAAATCCCCATCCCATTGAAATTCTCATTGAAACGCTATATAAAACGAACGCGGTGAAAAATTACCGGATGCCGGGACTAGTATGACGAGAGTTTTTTAGACGGAAAGTTATTGTTTTTAGTGGTCATGTTGATACACTGCAATTGGCCTTTCTATATGTAGGGTGCTTCAAACCTCCCTTGCCACTCTGCAATAGTAAATTTTGGATTACAAATAAACGAGAGGGTTGTTAAAAAATTTTCCTTTCATATAAATCTCTGTAACAATTTCAGAACTTTGCAGGTATGAAAATGGAATGTGCGTTATTTTCAATACTTTTCACGTAGATATAAATTATATGGAAACAATCAAATATTTATAAAGCAGATCTTTATATCGTGCAGTCTTAAGAAATAAGAATATTCTCTCCCTTTTCAGTTATGAACTTTTTTAAATAAAAAATTTGGACAAAGCAACCATTTTTTACATAACAATTGAAACTTTTGTTACCGTATTGGTAAAAGTATAGGAAATATGATTTTTTGTTGTTTTGGTAAAAATATATATTTTTCTACTCAGGAGCCCTGTATATATTACGTGAAGAAATTAATTACGTCACAATAATTATTAATCGGAAAATCTAGTAATGGGGCATTATACTCTGTCTAACTTTTCCCCTTACATTAACAATGAAAGAATTGCAAGAGCCCACATTATTGGAGAATATTCTTCTTTCTACGTGTAGCTTAATAAATATCAATTTTGTCGAATAAATACGTCCAAATTATACAAATAATAATAAAAGTTGAAACCCTCAAGTATATTGTATATCATATTTTACTCGAGAAGTAAGAGAAGAAATGTATTTCTTGTTTATTAGTTCGTTATTTAATATTATATAGGATTTTGTTATTGTTATACTTTTAATATTTTTAACTATTGTGTTAGAATCGCAATTCTGATTTTTTAAAAGTGTTACAATGAAACAATTTCTGCACTTGAGCTCTCGAATTCAAACTCGCCGGATGCTCGAAAACGCTAAAAGCGTTGCCCCGGGTCTCAAGGAATGGGAATGTTCAAATTCACAATATTAATTTTTTAGATATAGGCTTCTATATTTTAACAAAGCATATTTAGAATTCTTATGTCATAAAATTAGGTTTAAGAATAAAAATTAAAAACTGGAAAGAAGATTTTTTTCCTAATATTCAATAAGTGATTAAAATATAAATTATCACAACTCGTACAAATTTTATTGGAACTGTTTGAAATTGAGTACACATATAAAGTATACTCAGCGAATGCCTGCAAAATAATAAAAAGTTGAAAATGACCTTTTGTTTAATAATATCCAACTGAAAATTAAGGCCCAGCAGTAACCACATTTTTCTACTTTCGGAGACAATAAGTTTCGAGGCCACTTCAGATTTAAAACAACTTCCAGAGAAAGTTGTTCTATATAGTTCAAAGAAAATGTCTGGAATATTTGAGATAAATTCATTAAAAATTGACTGAAATATGTACTTTGTAAAACAGGACGAGAGTCGGGTGAGTTATTGGATCCGAGAGCTCAACTGTACCCTCGATGATGATAAAATGTATTTTTATTTATAAGTATTTTTTTTTAAGTTGTACCTACAATATTCAGATTTTTTCCACGAGTGCATAAAGATAAGTATGAGAGTAGAGAATGTATAAGTACAAAATCAAATAATGTAAACAATGTCCATACATTTTATTATAGTTCTAAGAAAATAATTATTGTATGCGAAGAACATTATTTGTACATTTTTATTTGTGTATTTATTAATAAGTTCACGTGTTTGTTATGGTTACAATTTAAAAGCAAATAATATTCAATAAATACTCACATATTGTAATAATAATGACTATTGTAATTAATCATTCTAAGAAAAGAATTATCCGCCTAGGCGAATCAAAAAATTTCTAATGGGGTCGTTCGAAAAAAAAATTCTTTTGTTTTTCAATTTTAACTTTAAATATTAAAATACAAAATTTCCAATGAAAAACGTATCGGTGGATATTTCCATTCACGAAAATATTGGAAGAAAGTGAATAGCCAGAATATAGTTCGGAAAGACCAGTCCAGGTATAAGGGTTCTAAATTTTTTGCAGTTCAACTCATTTACACAGCACACTCTCTTCACCTACCCCACTCACACACGTTAAACATAAAAGCACTGGTTCGTGGCACTAGCGCCGCGCGTTGCTGGTTCCCAAACTAAACATAACTAAGCCTTCCCCTGCCGTCTCGCTCCCCTTAGCGTGCCTCAAGCTGCCCGCTGCATTGTTGCCTCTATACCTATCTTCCTTCTACGCTCTAACCTACCCCACTCACACAGATTAGGCATGAAGCACGGCAGTGCTGCAGAACCATGGTTCGTGGCTCTAGCGCCACGCGTTGCTGGTTCCCAAACTAAACCTAACTAAGCCTTCCCCTGCCGTCTCGCTCCCCTTAGCGTGCATCAAACAGCCCGCTGCATTGTCGCCTCTATAACTATATTGCCTCTACGGTTTCGCTTAGGGTGGCGTCACTTTCAGCAGACATTTCTATAGCATTGGTCTAAATTATGAAGATAGCTTTATAATTTTCTGTCTAGATTCCACCCTAGGGTCAAACTGAGCGTAGAAAAGTCGCAAAGTTCACTGCAATAATTGCAATTGTAAGCAACTTTATTATCCTTATTTGCTACTTGTTGAAAGAATTTCCATAACAAACATTTTTGTTGGCATTTTTAACTGAGAGAATTGACTTCGTGGATTTTACGATAAATAACACAGAAGTTTTGCGTTATGCTGTGCACAGCATATCGCATGCGGCGTGTTCAAACTTCAAACTCACTTTTTTTACCTCCTTTGTTTCTTATACTACCCAATGCTACCAACTGTTAATAATTTGAAATATATTCCCTAACTTACCAACAATGCCAAAAATCATCACAGGGTGCGTTCAAAACCATTTGAGCTCAAAAGTTTACATTTATTTCGGTAAAAAAATTAAATTCACGTAAATTCTCGAAAAAAAAATCGGTCCAGAACTTACCGGTAACTTACCGGCGTTGCTGACGCCTTTCGAACTCTAGGTATGAAAGGGCCCGAGCACAATGGAGACCCGAACCCGAAGATAACTCTGTGCTTTTTTACCGTAGTACGGTAAAAAAGGACAGAGTTATCTCCGGGTTCAGGGTTCGGGTCTTCATTGTGCTCGGGCCCAAAACACCATAAGAATCTCCCTTTCCGACATATTACATCTTCGGTAGGTAAAGCAGAAATCGCTTAGTCTCGCTTTTCATAATGTTAACCTTAGTTCAACATTATGACGCAAGCGCTGCAAGCGATACAAATCGCGTTGAAAGATTGATATGCGTGTATAATGTGTAAAATGGAAGAAAATGGCATGTGAGATAGTGGTGCATTTCAGTTATTTCAGTGAAGAAATGTTTGATTATTTAGGCGACCTAGGATGGGAGGCTGTATAGGCATCACGAGAGGCAGAAATGCCTCTGTTGACGACACATCTGCTAATTCCACAAGGACAAATTCAGGTGAGAATTACCAGCCACTTAAACGGCAATGTTAACCTTGGATTTACAACCCATCTTTTTGTTTCTTATTTCTTTCAAGTAACCTTGTTTCTGTTTTCTTATTCAACTCAGCCTACCATTTTTAATTCAACAACATTATGTTAATCAAAGTGCTGACCTTCCCGCTAAGAGAAAACTATTGTCTTGTCAGTACTTACAGCGATAAGGTTCGTCGTAAAAAAGAGAGCATGTGATTAATTCAAGATATGTATAATCACATTCGATTAAATTTTATACGAAATATTTTTTTCACTGTTTTGTTCGACAATTTTTTTTGTCCAATTTTCATTTTTGGTCTTTAACCACGAAGATTTGCAGTCGTAAGCATTTGATTATCTTGGAGAGGCAATGAGAATATTATTACAGAAACAGCTGTTTTCCACATGTTGATATATATCACTTTAACGAAGTTGGGTGCATTTTATTTAATTATAAATAGAAATTATTAGATAGACATTAAAGTCCTTATAAATTTATGAACGTCGTAACATTATTATGCTTAGGGCTAGATACATAATAATAAAGAAAATCACTAACACTTACGAGTTGTTATTTTTTTCCATTCATTTAAGGAATTCTCTTTTTTTTACAAAGAAAAATATTTTCTTATAATTGTAGCCTTGAGATTGTGACTCGCTTTCTAGCAGATTCATCGATAAGAAAGTGACGTGTAAATATTGATCCGATAAATTTATAATAAAAATTTTTAAATCGAGCTTAGACGTTCAACGATTTTCCACAAACATAATTCAGACCATATATTTTCTTCAACTATTAAGGTTAATTATTTTAATTCTTTTGAAATCCTGGACTCTTTAAATATAAATTGGTATTTTTAATTACACCAGACTCTTAGTTTAGGAACAGTGTCGGGGGTTGCCTGCAAATAGCCTTGTATCGAAACGTAAACAGTCAGGGCCGCCTGAACCGTTTCCATAATATTGCGCAATATACTCGACTGAGTACTCGTGCACTGCGTCCCTATCGAAACGTGAGTCGCAATCGTCTCTCTCCCTGTGCGCTGAGAAACTGCGTGGGCTAGGAATTCATAAACCGCGCGTTCATGAACTGAGAGTCGGGTGTACTAGAATCATCATAAGAAAATGTGTTTTAAAATGTATCTTGCAGGCAATTCAAGAAAAAATCACTCCTTGTGTCATGAAGTAATAAGATGGAAGTCAGACGTACCTTTAACAGAAGGTCAATTAAGAAGTAAAAGAGATGAATTTTGGGATACTGCACCGGCATTTGACGGTCGAAAAGAGATATGGGATGCACTGAGGGCCGGAGCTACGGCAGCAGAAGCTCAAGATTATCAATTAGCCCAGGCCATTCTGGATGGAGCTAATATTTCTGTGCCTAATGGATTTTTGACTGAGTGTTATGACGAGTTGGGAACACGGTACCAAGTTCCCATTTATTGCTTATCGTATCCAATCAATATTGTCAAAGAAGACAGTGGCAGAGACTCTCCAGCTGATTGTTCAGGTAATATGTGTACAATTATCTCAAGTCACATATATGGATAAGTATATACACTACCGGTCGAAATTGTGCGTCCAATTTCGAAAATCGGATTAATAACAGGCTTGTATTAGAAACTGACTAACTCTACGAAAAATTATTTTAGACATATTTGTCAAAAACTGTTATAAAGCTTATTAGGGGTTTCATCTATTAAGCCTTATTTGAAGTATTTTCGATAAATAACTGCTGAGAAAGACCGGCCAATTTTCGATTCTCAACTTTCACTCTCTGCATGCTTCCCTTAAAGTTGTTCCCTTAAAAGTTGCTAGTGGGTGTCAGAATGACTTCCTGAAAGTATGAGTAAAAAGCAAAAAATCTCGGTTCGTACGTCGCAGTTAAAGGTAAAATCACGAAAAATAGTCTTTTTCTCGTTATTTTAAGGCAAATAATTTTTTGCTGGTCCGGCTGAATTTTAAAAGTTATATATGTGATTGTCCAAGAAGAAAGAGATCTAATGTTAAAAAAGTCTATGCTTTTTACACCAATCTATAGTTCTTCAGAGCTTTGCTCTTTCATGATAAAAGAATGATTCTTTTATCTCCAAAATTTCAATTATTATTAAACTGCAAAGTGAGACCCTCTTATGGAGTTCCTGTGTTAGAACGACTCTTCAGTCACTCCTCCTGTAAAGTTAAGCCTCCAGAAATCAGGTCCCTTTCTTCGTGAGCGATCACATATTATGATAATAAAAGTGCCTACGTATTATGAACCTCTTGAAAAATTTTCTCATGTTTTTGAGAAAATTAGGGTTGAAACATTCAAAAGCCGCTTTTTTGACTGCCATCGTCGTCAAAAATTTTCGCAATAGTACGTGAGAGGAAGTCGGGAAAGTTCGGGTTATGTCGGGAAAACTTTGGATGGAGTCTGTACTCAGCAGCATAATATATGGACTCGCTCATACAGACGCAGTCATACCATGAAACACTTTATGCACGCATCGAATTTTGCTAAAATGCAATACTCTCCGTGGTTGTATTTACACAACGAAACGGTCAATAATTCTGATTATTTTTGATCATATCTTACTAAATACCATTTTCTTTCTCCTAGTTTTATATCAAAATCTGTCGAGGAGTTTATTCGTTTAAATTAAATCAGTAGTACTTTGTATAACGAGTCTGACATAGGCCATGCATACAAAACTTGCCGACTTTTAATTTCCACTATCTTTCCTTGGAAACTGTCTATTTCCTTCAAATAACCATAAACAGATATCACTGTTCTTTGTTTGCAGTTAAAATTAAATTATTTTTTTTTTAAATTCTACCCAAGGTGGATTCGCGCCAAAATTACCTTAAGACAGAAATAACAAAAATTCGGTGAAAATTTTATTTGAAATGCTGTGTATCTACGTGTTTCAAGAATTATGTTGCGTTTGATAAGGTGCATAGAAGTGAACTTTGGGAAGTCCTGGAAAAGTACGGAGTCCATGGATGGCTCCTGCAAGCAATAAAAAACAATATATGCAGGTAGTAAAGCGAGTGTGAGGGTAAATGGATAACTTAGTGACTGGTTTGATATCATGCAAGGGGTTAGGAAAGGATGCGTTATGTCCTCATGGCTATTTATTATATTCATGGACAAGTGTCTAAGAATGGCCCTCCTCGGCGAAGAAGGTGTGGATCTCGGGACAGTGAGGGTGCGTGGGTTAGCGTTCGCATATCATAAGGTTGTTATGGCAGAGTCAATCGAAGACTTGCAAAGAATGTTGAGCAAACTGAATACAAGCATGAAGAACATGGGCCTCAAAATCAACGTAAATAAAACAAAAATTATGGCCTTTGAAGGAAAGGGTGAGAAAACATTATGCAACATTTTCCTAACCGATGAAAGAATAGAGCAAGTTGATAAGTACGTATATCTTGGCAGCCTATTCACTAATGGCGAAAAGATAGATAGGCGTATAAACGAGGGTAAAAAGGTTATCGGTAGAGCAGGATCCATTGTCAGAAGTAAAAATATATCAGGTAAAGCTAAAATGGCGATATATAAGTCTATACTTACACAAACTGATCTGGACGGTACCGAGACCTGGAAATACCAAGAAAAGGATTCCTATTATAAAAAGTACATGCATTTTGGCTAACTTCATGCGTAGTCCCTAAACCTTATTGGTCAATTCAGTTCGCCATTGATATCTAAGGTATGTCACAGCAGAATCAGCTGTCGAGAATTGAGAGCAAGATTCGATAAGTCGATAATGTGAAAAAGATTCGATAACTCGATAGTTCAAGTAGGCGCAAATTTCAAGAGTCAACATTTCTGGCTTAATCATTATACATAAAGAATTCATAAAATAGTTAAAAATTGAGAATACAAATAAGTGTGTTCAAGTAGAGTTAGTTATAAATAACTTGAAATTCATTGTTAGTTTCTCTAAACATAGGGGAAAGGGAAAAAAGTGTTTTCAAAATTCAAAACAAAATCAAAATTTTGAAACTAAGTAAATTTTCAGGTTTCTTCAGAGGGAGTTTGTTTTTGACCAATTCGAACTAACCCAATAGAAAGATTTTAGAAATTCAACAAAAAAATTTGAATTATCGCGAAAACCGCCTGTGATACGTGAGAACCATAAAAACGAATGACATTTAAAGGGTTTTCTTTTTGACCAACTTGAACTAACCCAATAAAAAGATTTTTCAAATGAAATATAAAATAAACTTTTTGAGTTATCTTGTAAACGGTGAGAGATACGCGAAAACTGACAACATTTTTATAATTTTCTAAAGGAGGATGGTCCTCAGCTACCCCGACCTAAACCCGTAAACAGATTTTCGAAATTGGAAAAAATAAAAATTTTGAATTATCTCGTCAACGGTCATAAATACGTAAAAACTAAGTGAATTTCAAGGTTTTTGCAGAGGAGGTTTGTTTTCGACCAACTCGAACTAACCCAGTAAAAAGATTTTTTAAATAAAAAATAAAATAAAAATTTTGAGTTATCTTGAAAACGGTGCGAGACACGCGAAAACTGAAAATTTTTTGAGGATTTTCTAAAGGTGGATGGTCCTCAGCCATCCCGACCTAAACCAGTGAAGAAAATTTTAAAATGTTAAAAAAAATAAAAATTTTGAATTATCTCGAAAATGCTCAGAGAAACGTGAAAACTAAGTAAATTTTAAGGGTTTTCAGAGGGGGTTTGGTTTCAACCAACTCGAACTAACCCAATTAAAAGATTTTTTGAATATAAAAAAATGAAAATTTTAAGTTATCTTGATAAAGTTGAGATATACGCCAAAACTGGCAATATTTTCAAAAGGGGGATGGTGCTCGGTCACCCCGATCTTAAAGCAGTAAACAGATTTTAGAAATTTAAAAAAATTAATATTTTGAAGTATCTCGAAAACGGTCAGAGATGCGTGAAAACTAATTACATTTTAGGGGTTTTGCCGAGGGTTTTTTTTCTTTCAAACAACTCAAACTAACCCAGTAAAAAGGTTTTAAAAATTAAAATGAATAATAAAAATTTTGAATTATATCGAAAACGATCAGAGATACATGAAAACTCAGCAAATTTCAAGCGGTTTGCAGAAGCAGGATTGTTTTCGACGAACTTGAAATAACCGAATACGCGAAAACTGAAAAATTTCGGTGGTTTGTAAAGGGTGATTGGTCTTCGGCCACCTAGAAAAACCCCAGCAAAAGTATTTTTTAAATTATAAAAAAATATATTGATTCATCTCGCAACCGGTGAGATACGCGAAACTGACGAAATTTTTAGAATTTTATACAAGGGTTGGTCCTCGGTTACCACAAACTAACCCAATAAAAAGATTTTCAAAAGGAAAAATCAAAATTTTGAATTATCACGAAAACGGTGAGACATGCGCGAAAACTTGAAAAATTAATAATAAATAACAATTAGTGATAATATTGACGAAATTTGATACATTTCCGGATTTCCGGAAAACGTTGAAAGATACGTGAAAACTGTCAAAATTTTAGAGATTTTCTAGAAGGCGATAGATTCATTCGGATTGAAAATAATTGAATAGCGAGTTTGGATTAATTTGGATTGAGTGGGATTGAAGTTGATGTTCGTGCAAGAATTGAGAAGGGTTGAAAATACTTTTTGGATGAGCCTCGGATTCATCGGATTGGGCGCGCGAATTGAAAATGATTAAAATGTGTGTTAGGATTCAAGTTTATGTTAACGCACGGATTCAAAAGGATTGAAAGTTCGATTTGGATTGGTTTCCGATTCCCTGGGATTGAGCGCACGGACTAAACAGCATTGAAAATATCAAAACTGGCTTGTGGGAGTCTTGGATTCATTCGGATTGGACATCAGATTGAGATGGAGTGAAAGTTTGTTTCCGATTGATGAGTGATTCATTCTGATTGGTTTAGGATTCACACTTATCCATTCTGACTGGTATCGGATTTAGTCGGATTCATTCTGGTTAAATTCAAGAAGTCCCACGTATTAAAAAGGATTGGAGAAACGGATTGAAATATGGATTCGGTATGGGTTTGGATTGAAGTTGGTGCTGATACTGTAACATTTCTCTTCTCTCGTTTTATCCTTTTAGGAATTAAATCCTAATGCTCTCACATAATTCTGTGGATTTCTTACAATTGATGGTCCTAATTTGTTTAATAGATATGTTGCATATCGACCAGTTTCAATAATTCAATTAATGATTGAGAATTGGTTCAACTTGCTATTTACTGTGTCATAATCAGCAGATCGTAACCGATTACACAGCCACACAAAAAAAATCTTCTTGCTGATCTGGAGGTCTGACCATGTTTACTATAGGCTCTTGGGGTCGCTGAATCCGAATCCGAGGTCCAAAAAAACCCAGCACGGCAGGGTTCTGACATAACCTCAAAAAACCTCATAAAAATCTTTTTTCGGGTCTGGAGATGAGACCATGTTTACTATATGTTTTTGGGATCGCTGAATCTGAATCAGAGGTCCAAAAAACCCCAGCATGTCAGGGTTCTGTAATGTATACCATTAAGCCATTTCCCTTTCAGGGTAGGCGTGACACTACCCGATTCGGGTAGTGTTTCTAGGTGGATAGTTCTTGTAGTAAATAACTACAAGTGTGGGCTCACCACACCCACGATGTGCCAACAGCACTCAGTTTTCTCGAATGGTCACCCATCCAAGTACTAACCGCGCCCAACGCTGGTTAACTTCAGTGATCTGACGAGAACTGGTTTTTTCAGCGTGGTATGGCTGTTGGCTGTTGTCATAGCCTCCAAAAAACCGTATAAGAAATCTTTTTTCGGGTCTGGAATTCAAACCATGTTTACTATATGTCTTTGGAGTCGCTGAATCCGAATCAGAGGTCCAAAAACCCCCAGCACGTCAGAATTCTGACATAAACTCAAAAAACCTCATGAAAATTTTGTTCGAGTCCGGGGATCAGACCATGTTTATTATATGTTTTTGGGGTCGCTGAATCCGAATCCTGAGGATCCGACTGTCTGCATCGTAAAACGCTTGGGTGCGCCTGTCATGACGGCATCAAAGCCGTACTCCCGCCGTCACCGCGAGGAGGTGCCCTGGATGCAGACACACGTAAGTCGGATGAATAAATTTCACGAGTTTCTTTGAAAATCAAAACACTGACGTGCTGGAGTTTTTTACACTACGGATTCGGATTCAGCGACCCCAAAAACATATAGTAAACCTGGTCTGACCTCCAGACCGGAAACAAAATTTTTATGAGGTTTTTTGAGGTTATGTCAGAACCCTGACGTACTGGAGTTCTTTGGACCTCGGATTCGGATTCAGCGACCCCAAAAACATATGGGAAACATGGTCTGACCTCCAGACCCACAAAATGATTTTTTATGAGGTTTTTGGAGGTTATGTCAGAACCCTCACGTGCTGGGGTTCTTTGGGCCTCGGATTCGGATTCAGCGACCCCAAAAACATATAGGAAACATGGTCTGTCCTCCAGACCCGAAAAAATATTTTTTATGACGTTTTTTGAGGTTACGTCAGAACTCTGACGTGCTGGGGTTTTTTGGACCTCGGATTCGGATTCAGCGACCCCAAAAACCTATTGTAAACATGGTCTGACCTCGAGATCCGAAAAAAAGTTTTTTTTTGTGTGGCTGTGTTATTGACGTCGGTTCCAATACTGGAAGGATATTGAAAATAGCCCTTACAATTTTATTATTATAATTAACTAATAACGCAACCCTCGGAATTAGAATGGGTTCCTCTTGACCGACCAAGAACACAAATTTGCTTTTAAGGATACGGAGGCCTTTGAATGAGAAGTAATTTGCCATAAGAAATTCACGTGATATATAATTGTCTGAAGATCCATAATCAATTATTGCAAAAGACTCGAGATAGAGAACTTCATTTCTCCGATTAATTTTTTTAATTTAAATAAATTAGTCAATCATTTTTTTATGGAAAATTGGGATCACTCAAGTGAGATATGATTACGCAGGATTTATTTTTGTTACTAATGCCTTACTAGATGATTAGTCAGACTCACTTTATTTCAGAGAATTATTCCTCTAAATTCTGCAAGGAAAAGCCAAAGATTCCGCACAGCGAGGTCTCCACAAAGTAGAGTGCTAAGCTGTAACGTGGATCATAGCTCGAATTAAAACAAAATTTAAATTTTCGTCCAAAATTCATTCGCACAGCGAGGTCTCCACAAAGTAGAGTACAAAGCTGTTACGAGATCAATTTTCTTTTGACTCAGATTTTATTTTAAAGAATTTATTTTGAGAAAGTGATTCTAAATAATAACTCCTTTCTTTCTGTATTTAAGAACATTTAGTCTCACACAGCGAGGTCTTCATAAGAGAAGTGCAAAGCTGTCACGAAACTACTTGTCAATTTACTTTAATTTACCCATATAACTTCTTGCTGGATTGCACTGAATTAAAAGACAAAACTATGTAAAATATCTAAAGCACCAAAAAGATTCTTGAAAGAAATATCCTTTTATTCTTTCGTGATCAACGCGCTTTCTGGAGATAACTTCTGGCTTGAAGTTCTCTGAATTCAGAGCGAGCTTCAAACACAGCTCACTCTTTGAGATCCCAAAATTGAATAGAACTCTCCAAGCTTTTCGACTGGCTCAGTGATGCTAATAGACCGCGACTTTTTCAACTGCGCAAGCGTTGCATTGGAAGGGGAAAGCCACGTTATTGGCCATAATACGCGCGCATATTTTAAATGCTTCAAATTTACACAAATATGGTGAAGGACTAAAAATAAGGAATAATGGTACTTTTAGTTTTGAGTCGAGAAATTATATTAATTTATGTCAATATGGTTCATATATATTACTGCAATAACTATAAGTTATTGCATTAGGTTATATAATATAATAGTATATACATATATTGTATGCAATTTTTAGGTCCAAAAATATGTATCCTGTTGATATTTTTTTTATTTTTCACTTCAGGGAAGAATATTAGATTTTATTATTTATCTTTTATATTATTTGACTTCTAGATTTTTTTAAATATTTTTTTCGGGGTAAGGGTCTGATTGAAAAAAATATATTTGACACTATTTGACCCAGAGTTGATTACAGCGGAACTAATAGCTTCTAATCAACTAAGACCGTGATATATCCTGTTACCGCAGAAAATCACGGATCAAGAGGAGAAAACCTCGAAAAAAATCATAATAAAAATTCGAAAAAGAACTTTTTAACTTCAATTTTAATACACATTATACACACCGTTAGTCAAAATAAGATTTTTTCAAATTTTGAAAATTTGAAGTTCAGGGCAGTTCATTTACTATTTTTAGACAAACATTGATATTTTAATCGGATATTAAGTACATTACATTTTCCATAGTAATAATAATAAAATACGGTATTATCATGGATCTTATAGTTATTGCAGTAATATATATGAACCATATTAGCATAAATTATTATAATTTCTCGATTTGAAAATAAAAATGAATTTGAAGCATTTAAAATAAGCGCGCGTATTACGGCGAATAGCGTGGCTTTCCCCTTCCAACGCAACGCTTGCGCAGTTGAAAAAGTCGCGGTCTATTAGCATCACTGTTTTCATCCACTGCTTTCATCTGCCATGAGAGTCCACCATTAATCCGAATTCATATATCATGAAAATGGAGAAAATGGTTGAGCACCCCATCGAGCTCAGAGCGAATTGTCGTAAACGCCAATGGTCTCGCCACGCGCATCTAGAAAAAAGTGAACCAATCTAATGGCCCGTAGGAATTCTTAAAGCGACCTCCATTTTTAAAAGGACTTCAAGCGGGAAGTTTAAAGCAGGCTCAACGCTGCATGTGTTAATTGCAGAAAAAAGTCGAAAACAGTCTTATAAATAATCGTATAAAGCTAAAATAAAAACCAGGGACATCTGACTCATATTTATAAACAGTATAAAATGTAAAAGAGCGTACTATTGAAAAATTTGAAGTGCTTATTTGCAACATATTTGAAGAATTATAATCCCATACTATTCACACTATCGATTTTGGAAAGAACAAAGAGAGTTTTAAAATTTTCTTGTACTGTACTTTTTATTACAGAAATCATTATGAATAATTTGTACTAGTTGTGCACAGTCGGCTAAAGTAAGGGTTTTATTATCTATATTATTACAAATTCTAATAAATAATTAATAATTATTTATTAATTAATAATAACAAACAAAATAATCAATTAATACTGGATAGTTATAAATGAAATAATGAATTGATAATTATTAATTACAAATAGAAGAATTAATTACGGCAAATAAATCAATTATAATTATTGTAATCATCATTATAATTATTGTATAATTATTGTAATAGCAAACATAGTAAAAATATGAAGAATGCAATACTAAATATCTCAATAATTATTAATTACAAATACAATAATTAATTATGATACATAAATCAATTACAATTATTGTAATTTAAAATTAATAATTATAATGATTCGTATTAATTACTATTAAAAATGCTTTTCGCAGAAAGTGTTGCAAGTTTCACTATAATTTTTACCATTGAATGTACTTTTTGTATAATATTATAATAGCAAACACAGTAAAAATATGAAGAATACAATACTAAATATACTTTTATAATTAAAATTTTGTATGACTTTCATGATTTATTTAATGGTGTGGCAAAAAAGAGAATAGGCTTATTAAGCACTTATTGTTTAAACAAATATATATCATAATTAATACATGTATTTTTT
>CAKNYM010048322.1:90639-184553 GCA_932195095.1 Andricus curvator | reverse complement strand
ATAGGATAATAATTGGCGGGAAGTTATATTGATAATAATAGGATAATCCTATTTACTGTATGGGTTTAATGATATATTTTTTATAGTACTGTATTTCGTTCTATTGTGAGAATAAATACCTCATTTTCATGTCGCTTTCGTTTCGGCAAAATAACAAACTACATGAATTTCTTTCTGCTCTCGCATGTGTGAACATTGGTGATGTGTGTCTTTTTTTGTGCTTTGGTGAATGTAGCTACCTGCACGAAAAACTCCAGCCACGCAAGTTGATCCCAATCTGCTTCCCGTCACCGAAGATATCAGTCTGTTTCTATTACTCGGAGAGGTATAGCCAACTACTTCCTACTTTCGACATTGCCAATGTATTTTTTTTTTTTTCTTCAACTTCTGTAGTCTTATAGTCTTCACAATATATATATATGTTTTAAAAACTTTTGACGAAGCTCTTTTTGACTTTTAAATTTTATGAGTAGTGATAATACTAGTTACATTTTTTTTCTAGCCTGCAATAAGAATGAATCTTTCGTTGACCAATCTTCTGCTTCAATGCCTTTTACATCTGTATCTACAATAGCTCCGACACCAGAACAGACAGCTTTAAAATCTGAAATTTCAGTACTTGAAGCCGAATTAAATGCCACCGTACAAAAGCGAGATGCAGGACTTGGTAAAGACGGGATTGAGATGAAAATAAAAAAATTGAGGCATGATACTGATGTAAAGAAAAAAGAGTTAAAGAACAAAATAATCCGTGCAGAGTACATGCGGAAATTTAGGGCTAAACAAAAAGCTGGAATGTTGAATTTGAAATCCGCTCATCCCAACGTGCAATCCTCGTCTATAAGGACTCAGCCAGGGCGCCCTTCACTTGAAGAAAATCAGCCAGGCCTTCTTCAAGCAATTTGCGATATAGCAACACATGGAAGCTCAGCTGCTGATCAACGCCGATCAGAAGTATTGAGAACTTGTAAGACTCTTGATGAATTGCATGCACGGCTTGTTGAAGATATATTTTCTATCTCGCGAACCTCTACATACCGTAGGCTCATTTCAAAGTATTCTGGGTCCTTAGAGAGCAAGCGCCATGTCACAATTGCGCCTGTGAGACTGTGTCGAGCCCAAAGAGATAAGCACGGAGATCACGCCGAGCAACATTTTTGGAAGGCTACTGCCAACGGCCTCAAAAACTTGCATCTATACTTGGGACTGCACCGGTATTTTTCATCTCTGAAGATGATAAGGCAAAAGTACCGATTGGAAGAACAGCTGCAAACGTACAGGCTCCTGTTTTAATGCATCTGAGTTATAAAGTGCGCCTCCATGATCACGATTTTGCTGTCGGAGAATGTCATCAACTGACTCTTTCGGTATATGCTGGTACCCTATTCAAAGACAACTGCATGGGTAGAAAAGAAGCAGTGACATATTCTGGTCCAGCGTATATCGCCATTCGCAGTGGAAAACATAGCAGTTCGACAGCAACAACTCACGTCAAAGACCTTATCAAACTGCTGACATTAGATGACTCTAGAAATCTGGCCTTAAGAAAGGATGGAAAAGTCAAGCCTGTGATGATTTTGTCAGTGGATGGAGGACCGGATGAAAATCCAAGGTACAAAAAGGTGATATATCACTGTATATCGCACTTGAAAGAGTACGATTTGGATGGGCTGCTCGTGTTTACGAATGCATCCGGTCGATCGGCTTAAAATCGAGTTGAGCGAAGGATGGCACCCTTGAGCCGTGAGCTAGCCACGGTAGTCCTTCCTTATGAACACTACGAGTCTCACCTCAACTCTCAAGGGAAAACCATCAATAACGAGCTATAATTGAAAAACTTTCAGCATCCAGGTATATTTTAATAAAGTGATATATAGCCTTCTCTTCTGCTGAAATATAAAAACTGTTTTTCAGTTAAATTTCAAATAATTTATTACATTCTACATATATACAGGCGAAACATTCGCTGAGATTTGGTCCCAGATGGTTATTGACAGCCACAACGTGATAGCAGAATATGTGCCTCCTGGGGAAGTCCTTCCGGAAACCGCACAAGTTTCTGACGCCTGATATGAAAATCACGTTCGTGAAAGCCAATATTTACTTCAAATAACGAAGTGCGCCGATGATTCCTGGTGCACTCCTCGCCGCAGTGCCCTAAACAATATTCTGTACCAAGGCTTTTTACCGGCACCTTTTCCGATGACACAAGACCCTTTCCGTCTAGCAAACCCAGATGAAGTCGGATCGGGAATTTTTACATCATTGCTTGTGCGGCAATGTATAACACTACGCCCGGATCTCTCACAGGGTAGAGAAATACCCTACGATACATATTGCCCACCTATAAAAGATTATATCACCGGAATGACGTGCTCAATTTGTGGATTTTATTTTGCCTCTAAAAGTTCCATGACCAACCATCAGAAAAACGTGCATGGTGGTGCAGTGGACCAAAGGAGTTCTTGTGTGTCGTGGAGAAAAGCGTGGAGTGGATAGACGTCGAGGCCGTCAATGAGGAGATAATAATCACGCCTGAGGAAACTCCTGATGCTACCGCCCCCGTGATCTACGATATGTCCGAGTGGATTGATGCTGGGAACGTGTTCGTTGAAGATGATTCAGACGAAAAATAATTATGAACTTTTGTATGCACGCACTCTTGGCGTCAGGCGGCACACGCCCTATTAATAAAGACAAATATGAGCCAAATTATTATTTTTCAACTTTCTGATTGCAAAAAATGATTTAAAAGTATATTCATGAATTACCACGTGAGAAGTAGAGGGGTAAAAATGGTAAAAAATGGGTCAAGTAGTATGGGTACGTTCCCAAACGTTAAACGATCAGTTTTGAGGTTGAACACACCGACGCTCTCTTCTTTCCATTCACCTGCCAAGATATTTTTCAGACGCTATGTACACAATAACACAATACTGAGCGTTGCTACGTCAGTTTGCTATGTCAGCAAGCCACAAAAATCTCGCAGCCAATCAGAGATCGCGTTAACTCTAGCAGGACTCAAAAGCCACTGTTCCCGGACAGAAATGCGGCCGGAAAGACGTAGTTTCGGCTAGGGGACGAAGAAAAAACCATTTCGTCGAAACAAAGAATTGCGTTCTAGCATTTTTTAATTACTCACTCGGAGAAAAAGTTGTCTTAAAACAAAAGCATCTTCATCTTGCCTGTTTTGTTTTGAACCACTTGAATATATTTTTTTCACAAACAGATTTATTTGGCTGCAAGATTAGATGAAATTTGTTACAATAGGCTTATTCTTGCCGCCAAAAGATTCTTTTTGAGACAAAGAAAATTGCTTCTAACCTTTAGTACAAGAGGAAATTCCATTTATGTCAAAAAGAATTCTTCTGATACAAGATTTGATAAAATCACTGAATAAAGTTCAGTGATTTTATAAAATCACTGAACTTTATCTTTTTAACAACAATTTTGAAGATTATAATTCATGACTAAATGTTTCAGATATTTTTACTTACTGTTTTTACTTTATAAATAATTATATGTTACAATAATGAATCTTTAGTTAAATCTAGAAAAGTAGATGACCAAATCTAAGGGTCGATTTAGGAAATAATAAAAAGCGAAATCAACATAAAAGAATGTTTCATAATTTTTGGGTAGCAGTTATTTCAGAAATTTTTAAACGTTTTTGTTTTTATGGATATAATAATCCAATTTTAACGATATTTTGAAGTCTTTAAGACGTTATTACAACCTTTTATTGTAATGATACTGAACTTTGAGGTTAGACTATCATTTTGGATCTATGGATTTTCTATAGGGTTCATAGGTTAAAAATATTATGTAACATCACCAGTCAACCCCCCCTCCCTATGTAATATTCCGTAATATCCCCCCTTCTTCTAAAAACAGCTGTTACGTAATTTATGGATGGTTCCTAACTTCGAGTGAAAACTATTTCATAAAAAAGTTCAGGGGCGGCTTCAGATGACGTTTTTGGATTCTCTAATATCGGTTTTTGATTGTATTTGAGCTTTTAAATTACCTTCATTTTGTTGTTTTGCTGTGTAAAAGTGTTTTCTATTTGGAAACCAGACTCCAGGCTGTGTTGTGGCACCAAGATGATGAAGTGTTGCACCTGCTGGAAAGCCTTTTTCTATTTTTCTTGATGCTTCTGTAAAAAAAATATAGTTATCAATTATTTCATCGGTGCAAAATTATTGCACTTAGAACTAATAAATTGAATTAAATTATGAGTCTATTCACTAATGATGGAGAGGCCGTATTCTATAACCGCCTATAAATTTTCGTCGCTGAACGTAGTTGGTCCTCTGGATACTTTTCCGACAAGTCTCGATTTTAAACTTTGAAAACACATACACTTATCGAAAATGTAATTGTGCATCTTTTTCCTTCTGACAAACAAGTTGTAGCTTTCTCAATTTTCGAAGTACTTCTGAAAAACAGGATTTTTAAAAAACACATTTTTACATTCTCATCTTAATGAGAAGGTATTGGTTTAATGTCAAATTTGACTTAGTCGATTTTCATAAAATCTTCACGTTTTAAAACCTTCTGCGGCGGAAAAAAAGATATTTACGAAGGTGACTGTCTGTAGTCTGTCTGTAGTCGGTAGGCACGGTAACTATAGAAAAAATGATCAGATTAGATTAAGCTTTGGCACATTTTTCAGGCCTGAAAGAAAAGAACAAGTTCGTGAGCCACCTATTTTGGATAAAAATTCAAAAAGTTAAGAGTATTTTCAAAATGTTTGAATCCTTTTTTTTCAACATTTGAAAATTATATGAACAGCTATTTGTGCTACTCGGAAATTCGAACAATTTATACTCACGACTTTTTTCGATAAAAAAATTATCAGAGTTATAGCATTTTCAAAATCTGAAAAAACAAACGAAAATGACAACTGTGCACGATTAACTTTGCGCAAGTGTGTACTTCGTTGGGCACTGAAAGAACTGTGCACGTGCACAGATAGGATACTCCCAACTGTACACGTCTCAATTAACACAATCATTTTTTTCACTCAGAAGTCCACGTGCACAGATGGGACATTCCCAACTGTGTACATATCAATTAATAGGATTCGACTTTATTTGAATGTCCACGTACTCAGATGGTACCCTTAACTGTGCACGTCTCAATTAATAAGATAAGATGCTCAACTTAGAAGTCTGAATGCAAATATAGAAGACTCCAGACTGTGTCGGTATCAGTTAATAGAATTAGAATCTTTATTAAAAAGTCAAGGTACCGAGATGACACCCTCGCAACTGTACACGTCACAATTAATACGATTATATGCGGCCTTTTTTAGGTATATTTTGGAAAATAGGTCAAGGAGATCAAGAGTGGGATTCCGATGCAATACTCGGTAATCAAGAACTTCCTACTTCTCGTTTATCGACAATCTGCCCATGAGCTTCAAGATGCCTGATTCATACAATGAATCAGGTAAAAAATTAACAATTTTTATTTAAATAAATAGGTTTATATATCATTCACTCTAGTAGTCCTGAACTATCATAAAGAAGGTTTCCTGTACATTTTGCTTACCGGGTTTTTGGGATTTACTTTGAAAATGAAAAAAGCTACTTCTTGTTTGTCCAGAGAAAAAAATGCGCATTCAAATTTCCTATGTAAGAATATGTACTTTTCAGCTGAAATTCGAAACTTGCTTCAAAAGCTCCCAGGGTCCAAAGTCGTTCATCGAGAAAAATTTCTGAGCGGTTAAGAAATTAAATTTTGATTTTTTTCTGAATCTCAATATTTTTTTCGCTTCAAAGAAATCATATTATACTAATATTCATAATTAGAACTCAGACTTTTTATTTCTTTTTTCTCCGCTTCCGTCAATGCTGGATTTTGATGTGCTGTCTGCGTATGAGGTGCCTCATCTGTAAAATATAATAACGGGATTGTTATTGAGGAATTATTTTAACACAACAGTTTACTATAAGTCCGAAGTAAAGATAGCCCAAATGTAATCATACATTCAGTTAATATTAACCATTTCTGAAGTTTTGACCTGCCACATTCTTCCGAGCACTTTTTTCAATTAATGTAGATAAAGAAAAAATCAGAAAAATGTATCGTAGTTCTCACAAGTTAGGTACTCCAGGTGTCCCTCGCCGATTTGATTCTCCCTTATATATGTTGTAGTACTCGAAAAACTAAGCGAAACGTATTTTTTTAATCTGCGGAAAAACACTCCAAGGGGTGAAACAGCCCCTCAAAGATAGGGGTCGCAATTGTCGATTGTATAGCTTTGTGTATAAAAACAAAATTGATTTCGACTAAACATGCTGAAAAAGTTTCCTCGTGATGAAAAATGAATAAGGTAATTTTCTCACCAAAAAAATGAAGGGGAAACCTCCCCTAAATATTTTGTAAGTTGTCCTAAAAATTGCTAAATTCACAGGAAAAAATTTAAAAAATATATATTTTGCATTTGAGACAAAAATAAAGTTGAGGTGTTTCGCCAAAAAGTTTTTGTAAACAAATTAATGGGGGTAGCTACCCCTAAACACTTTTTATTTTGTGTCTATGATAATATATACTTACCATATAGAACAAAAATTGAGAAATTAGTTTTATAACGAGATAAGTAAACAGAGTCCATTCAACATGAATAAAAGAATTACGCGGAGGTAAAACACCCCTACATATTTTTAAATGTGCTGAAAATTGCTAATTTCATAGGTGAAAAATCTGAAAAATATATTTTTTGCACTTAGGACAAAAATAAGGTTGACGTGTTTCGCCAGAAAAATTAAAAAAAAATGGGGGTAGCTACCCCTAAACACTTTTTATTCAGTTTCTATGATAATATATACTTTCCAGACACAAAAAGCATTGGGAAATTAGTTTTATAACGAAGGCAGTAAAATAGAGTCCATCCAAAATGAATAAAAAAATTACGCTGGTGTAAATCACCTCTACATATTTTTAAGTGTGCTGAAAATTGCTAAATGCATAGGATAAAAATTTCAAAAATATATATTTTGAACTTGGGACAGAAATAAAGTTGACGTGTTTCGCCAAAAAAATTAAAAAATTTTTTTTTTTTTAGTTGGTGTCTATGATAATATATACTTTCCATACACAAAAATTATTGGGAAAATCGTTTTATAACGAAGGAAGTAAAATAAAGTCCATCGAACATGAATAAAAAAATCAGGCGAGGGGTGAACCACCCCCCAATTATGTAGAAAATTTCAAAATAAGTCTAAAATCGAGCGAAAAAATCCGAAGAATATACGTGTTACACACAAAAAACGGGGTGAAGGTATCTATGTATTTTTAAGAAAGAAAGAGCATTGAAGAGGTTAACTACCCCTAAATTGTTTCACATATTAACCTTTATAATGACATCTTGTGCGCATTATTTTCAAAGTTTTTGTTTAATTTTAAGGTATGCGATCTGTTGTAAATGAATCACCTTGTTTTTGTCGCAAGATATAATTTATCACAGAAGGTAGAATTATAGAATAGCTGACAACAAATATTGAGTCTTCTCTGTTGTTCCTGTTGGAATAATTTATGTCAAATAAATGTATATGCTAAATAAATGATGTTACTATGCCCTAACTTGCTTACAATTAGTTCAGTCCAGTCTAGTTTTCAACACCGCAGAACGGTAAGGTAACCAATCAATTTTCCAATTTTGATATTAAACATGAAAAATCTGAATGAGGAAAGGTGCCCTGCCTTGGGCCATTTTGCGTTTCCGAATTTTTTGCAACTACTTATTGATTAGATTGCAAAAATTGACAACAACAGTTCGAAAGAGTGAGCACTCGATTTCATATGGAAATTTTTGTTTAGATTTTTATCCAAATTATTACATAAAAAAAGCGTTTTCAAACAAATTTGACATTTGACGCAAGGCAGGGTCCGAGGGCCCTACCTTAGGCCACACATTCGCATCTCTGTAAACTCTGAATGAACTTCCTTATTTCTTTGATAATGGATGTTGTTTGTTCATAAAATAAAACAGAGATGGTCGGAGAACATTTTTATTCAAAATTATTTACTTAACACTATAGTACAAAGTAATCTTTGGACGATTTGAACTTTTTACTTGCGACAAAAAAAACTAACCGTTTTTACCTACATTAAAATTAAATTTAATACCGTAAAAATACTTCTGCAAAAGAAAATTAAATGGACTTTTTCTTTTGTAAGTTCTTCGTTTCTGATACTGGATTTTTCAATAATTTCACCGTTTTTTCCGAGTGAGTTTACAATCGTTTGTCATGGCTGTGAAAAACCGGAAATATAGTTTTGACCGGGGAAAATTTGGATTTTCTGTTAACATTTTTTCAGTTGTCTCCTTTTCAACCTTTCTACAGATTTGAAAATGAAGGTTTTCAAGAACCTTTGAAAAATGCAGATGCACAAATTATTGAGGATGATGTTCAACACCATATTCCTGATTCGCCTTTTTCACCTACGGATAGATGCACAAAAGATGAGGAAGAACTATCATACGACTATAAATTAAGAGCAGTCGAATACTGAAAAGTGAAAAGAAGAAAAATTTAAGTCTTGAGAGTGGACAGCGAAAATTCAGAAAAGTTCTTTCAGTAAACCAAGTAAGAAGCTGGGCCCATACTCTCCATAAAGGCGGTAATTATAGATAAAAAGTTGCTAGGATATGTGACATTACATTAGAAAAGTTCAAAAAAGCAGTTGATAACGGGCTAATTGTTCACGATAAAGACATAGGCAGATGTGGATTACAAGAAAAAAAAGAGGTTAGCCATGAAGATTTTCGCTTCCGCGCTTCTCGAACATGGCTTGCTAAATTTGAAAGAAAACACAGAATATTTTCCAGAAAAATGAACAAGTTTGATACCAGAAAGACTTTGGAAAATGTTAATGAGTTAAAAATGAAAGCAGATGAATGTGTAGCCAGTGTGAAGCAAG
Organism: Andricus curvator; assembly: GCA_932195095.1. NCBI lineage: Eukaryota > Metazoa > Arthropoda > Insecta > Hymenoptera > Cynipidae > Andricus > Andricus curvator. The sequence continues at coordinate 175,622 of CAKNYM010048322.1, read as the reverse complement.
AGATAGCAAATGTTGAAGTACAGAATGTTTATAATCCGGATCAAAGTGGTTTTCAATTGGAAATTAATTCCGGCAGAACTTTGGCTTTTGAAGGAGAAAAAAAGGTGGAATGCGTTGTCCAGTCTATTTCGTCCACGACCCACAGTTACACTATCCAACCACTAATATCTCCTGACGGGAAACTTCTTTCACCTCTATTTCTAGTTCTAAAAGAACCGAGCAGAAAATTTGGACCAATTGTAGATAGGACATTATTTAGGCCGAGTAATATGTACGTAGATGCTTCAAAATCAGGAAAACTTACCTCAGGTAACATTACATTATCTACTTCTATTAAAAATGGTATGAAAGCAATAATAATTGGTTTTAATATTTGCAGATCACTTCAGGACTTGTTTGGAGGAAATTTATTTTCCAAATATAGAAACAAATACCATTTTACTCCATGATTCATGGACTGGTCATTGCCAAACTGTGGTAGAAGAAGAACACCCTCCGATCAAATTTTAAATTTTAAAATCATTCCAACAGGAACAACAGGAAAAATTCAACCTTTAGATGTATTTGGGTTTAGAGTTTGGAAAAATTATCATGTGCGTCACTTTTCCGATTCTGTTATTTTGATGGATTACGATATCAATTTACATATCAGGAATAATATTATTAGGCCTCAGACTTTGGTGCATAATCAATTAACCTCGCCAAGATATACTAATCTTTTTGAATATTCATTGTACAAAAGCGCATATACTGCAGAAAAACCAGGTAAATTCGAAAATCCGGTGGACTTTAGCTTCAGTGATTCTTGTAAAACACATTGTGACATATAAGGTTGTACGAATATCGTTGTAATTCGATGTTCGTGGTGTAAGAGATAATTATGTTTTAAACACTTCTTTGACGAATATCATTATTGTTCAAAGTTAGAAGGATAAATCTTCGATATACTGTCTAGAACTCAAAACATTGTAAATTTGACCTGAACGTACTATTTTTGTGTATAAAATATGTATATTTTTTATGATTTTAATGATTTTTTTTGCATAAAAATAGTTTAGGGGCAGTTACCCTCTTCAATGCTCTTTCTTTCTCAAAAATACATGAATACCTTCATCTTCTTTTTTGTGTGCAACACGTAATTTCTGCGGATTTCTTTGCTCCATTCTAGAATTATTTTGCAATTTTCTACATAATTGGGGGTGGTTTACCCCCGCGTAATTTTTTTATTCATGTTGGACGGACTCCATTTTACTTCCTTCGTTATAAAACTAATTTCCCAATTTTTTTTTGTGTATGGAAAGTATATATTGTCATACACACAAAATAAAAATTGTTTAGGGGTAGCTACCCCATTAATTTTTTCACAAAATTTGTTTGGCGAAACACGTCAACTTTATTTTTGTCTCAAGTGCAAAACATATATTTTTTTCATTCTTTCCTATGAATTTAGCAATTTTTAGCACAACTTAAAAAATGTCTAGGGGTGGTTTACCCCCTCCATTTTTTTTTCAAAGCCTTATTTATCTTCCATCACGAGGAAACTTTTCAAGTAGGTTTGGACGAAATCAATTTTGTTTTTATACACAGAACTATACACTCGACACTTGCGACCCCTATCTTTGAGGGGATGCTTCACCCCCTCAAAGTGTCCTTTCGCAGATAAAAAAATACGTGTCGCTTAGTTTTTCGAGTACTAACACGTATATCAGGGAGAATCAAATCGGCCAGGGACACCTGGAGTACCTTCCTTGTCATTTTGAGCCTTTTTTTAAATAAATATCCGCTAAAATGGACCCGCCATTTAAAATTTTAATGTTCGGACGTCAGATTGGAAATCAAAGCCTCTAAAACCCCCTCTACATTAACATTAACATCCAAGTAAAAATCAGCGACCCCAAAAACAAACTTATACCAAGTTTCAGACAAATATTAAAAAATTAAATAACTTGGAGCGCCATATTGGATCCATCATTTTTGTCAAATGTCTGTCCGTCAATTACCACACGTCTCTGAAGCTAGCACCGCCTCTTTTGAAAATTGTATTAAAAACTATCCTATAATTGAGGGCTCATTTAGGGCTTTTAGGGACTATGAGTCCTAAATTTTGGGCTCTGCAGTTTTTTTACAAAAAAAAGGTTGCGTGCTGACTTCACATGGAGCTAGTACCGCCATACCTGTAACTTCAAAAGTGTTGATTTAATCTGATTCGGGCTTTTTTTTTTAGAAATTACGGGTTCATTTATGGCTGACGATCCCCACGAGGTCTAATCACGCAGTCCTATTTTTTAAACGATGCGCGCCCTGGTCCCGGTATCATACCAAAATTGAGGGCTCATTAAGGGCTGGCAAGAACCCCAGGTCCCAAATTTTTGGCTCTAAAGTTTTTTATAAATAAAGAGCTTACGCGCTGACTTCACATGAAGCTGGCACCGCACCGCCATACTCATATAATTTCAAAACTTTTCCCTTGATTGATCTCGTTTTTTATTAGAAATATGAGCTTATTAAGGGCTATTGAATGTTAATAAAGGATCCTATTATCAGAGTACGTGTTTTTAAACCTCAGAATCTAGTTGTAAAAATTATTATGTCAATTTAAATAATCCATTGGATATGTAGAAAAATGGTAATCTTTCATTTATTGTTAAAATACCACTTTGGACTATTATGTAACGATACAGTTACTTTTGCTTAAGTGAAATATAAATTGAAATACTTCTGTATACATCTGGCTTAATTAAATAATACTTTACATTATAGATCTTGAGTTTTTATCAGTTTCGTCATGCAAACCCAGGTGAAAAAGTTGTATATAGTTCATATATAGTGGACAAGACATATTTGTGATTAAAAATGTGTAAATGTTTTTTGAAATTAAACTAATACAATAAAATTTGAAAAAAATTTGTTAGAAATCCGGGTGAAGTTGAACGAATTCAGAATGAACTCATACGAATTCAAAACAATTCAAATTAAGTTCAAAGGAATCTATTTTCTAACTTATTAACACAAGTGACATATCGTTGGAATTGCTAAGAAACGTAGGTTTCGAATATAATATTATTGAATTACTGAGTGTAAAATTAGAAAAATTCCATGTTTCGTAGTACATTCCTTAGTAGTACAAAACTCCCTGCTGGCAATGGTCGGCGAAAGAGAGCGAAGAAATCAAACAGGTGTTAGATGAGAAGGCGGGTGTATCTGAGCTATTGAAACTGGGCATTCTAAATAGTGCTACTACAATAATATAATTGCAGGGTTTTCCGGTAATAAAATTAATCTTTTGTCGGTTTGGGTTCCAGTTCGAAAATTTCCGATCGAGTATATTATCAATTTAAATCAATTTAAATAAAAAATTATGAAGGAGAACTGATAGTTTTTTATTTGCTTCTTTAACTTTATTGTCATTCCAGATGTTGGATGATGGTCTAACTCTTCCCATGTCAAAGGCCTGGATTTTTTATTTCTTCAATTTTCAAGACATTTAAACAGGGAATTAAAAATTTTGCTTCAATTGGATATGGAAAGAAACATTTCACGAAAGAAAAAAAGTCCACCAAAAACATCTACGATGAAAAAAATGTGTCACATTCAATCATAATGAAATATATAGAAAATTTTTCTGGTGAACTGCATTACAGAAATTTTTTAATTGAATTTATAAAGGGACATTAGATATTATGCAAATTAGCGGGATTATATTATACCGTTAGTCCCCCATATCCATTAATTTTTCGTTAACATCATTTTTCTTCTAACAATAAATCTCGCTCCGTTTTATAATGTCTAATAAAATAGGTATGCTTAATTACTTTAATTTAAATCAAAAGACTCATTTACTAAATATGAGAAATTAAATTATTTATTTGTATAATATCTGTCAAAAATGAATTGAATTGATTTTTTTTAACTCCATTAAACGGTACCATATTATTTATATGTAAGCCGTGCATTCACAGTTTAAATAATTTTTGAATGCAGTTTTCAGAACTGAATAATTAAAAATTAAAGGCGTTTAAAATCAAATTTTTTGATAAAAAAGCGTTTTCAGGGTGACCACTGCTTTTATAATTTTTGGCTCCCGGCTTACTCTCGGCGCTCCCGCTAAAAATTCGTGATTTCTTCCGGTTTAGAAAAAATTTGCTCTCTTTGAGAAAGCCACAGTTTTCACAAATGAACAGAAACTGAAGTTAATGAGCATCAGCAAACCTTTTTGCAAGAAATCTATTGATTTTTAATAATATAATAAGTAGGATAAGGAAATTTTTTGTCTAATAAACTGAAATGCAGAGATCTGTTTTATTATGTAATGGCTGTAAAATTCAAATTATTTCAAGGAAATTTTAATCGTTTATAACTTGATGATTTTCAAATTAATTAATGATACTTTTCAAAATTCAACCAATTTGATTTTGATTCGAAAATTAATATTTATGGAAGGGAAAAATTTGACATTTAGCGTCCAACATAAAAATTTAGTACTCTAAAATAGCAAACATTCAGAATTAAAGAAATTTTTCAATTACACAGGTATCCATTTCAGTTATTTTCATTTCCATCCTTTTAAATTGTATACAATACAACTTAAATTTTTTAAATTTCATTTTGTTTAATTTTGAACATGTACTTTTCGATTTTTCAAAATTTGTTTATAACTTTTGTAAACGTTTTTTTAAGTTGTCACTTTACGTAAATCAGTCCTATAATGTTAGGAAGTTACCCCTAAAATATAAACCAAAAACTAGCGGGGGTAGCCTACTTATGCTTACCGGGCTACAGCCTTTCTACAGAAAGAGATAAATTTTTACACCAAAAAGACGAAAATTTAAAACAGTTGAATTTTCAACCGGAAAGTATGACAAAATAATTCAATTTTGCAACAAATATTAAAATTTTTTGAACCACTGAAAAATCCTGAAAAATAAAATTCCCGACACTGTGAAATTCCCGAATAATAAAATTTCCGACAGAAAATTGCCGAATGATAACATAAAACAACTAGAAAATCCCCGAAATTTATTCTCGAATTTGAAAAATTAACATTTTTCTCGTTAAATATTATTTATTGAAAAATCAAATATTTTTATCAAAGAAATTTTTTTTAATGTTCAAAGTTTTTTGAAATTACTGTTTGAATTAAAAATAACAATAGTTGGGAAAAATATATTTCTGAATGAAAATTTTTTTTGAAAATGCGCATAGTATTTTGGAAAATTACAAAAAATGTTCTCGAAGATCGAACTGTTAATAAAAAAGAAACTAAGAAGAAACATTAAGATAAATCAGTGCTGACGTGAATCCTACAAAACTTGTTTGGAAAATGTCATTAGGTTCGGAGAAAATTTAGGTAGACATTTTTCTTCGTTCGAGGCACACTTTTTTTCAAATTAATTTTTTCACACAATTTTTCTACAATTACTTTTATTTTTAATACGAAAAATGATTTTAAACAAATTCAAACATTAAAAAAATTTGATGATAAAAAAATTTGATTATTGTATTTTTAATAAATAAATATTATTTAATAAAAACCAATTTTTTAAATTGTTTAAATTCTGAAATTTCATGATTTAGTACGCATATTTTAGAATTCAGCCATTTTCTATGGGGAATTTCATTTTTTGGGATTTCTTAGTCGTCCCATGAAATGTCTGTCCAGATTTTTAACAAAAAAAGATCAATTCTTAACCAACTGCGATTTCAAGAACCCTGCCTGATTTGGAATGGATACCATGTAAAGTTTTTTTGCTTCAAAAGCTTGAATTCGAAAATATTTGTTTTGAAATTTCTTAATTTTTGGAGGTTTAGAATTTCAAATTTCACAATGTTGTAGTTTTCAATTCAAATATTTAAAATTCCACGACAATTCCGCTTTTAAATGTAATTTCAAGAATTGACAACATATTATAGCACTCATGTTCCATATTATTATTTTTTCAATTATCAATTTTCAATGCAATATTTTCAAATTTTCCGATTTTCCGTTGAAGATTTAGACAAATAATTTCAATTTGAAAAATATTTTATTGGAAAATTTCAAGAAAAAAATAATAGTTCTAAATAAAATGTTCAAAATGAATCGAAATTAAATTAAAAAATTGAAAATTGTATTGTATTATATTAAAACGGATAGAAATTCAAATAACTGAAATTGATACCTGAGTAATTGAAAAAGATCTTTAATTCTGAATTATTACAATTTTAGAGTACTGAATTTTTATTTTGAACGCGAAATATTGCAGGTTTTACTTTCGTACATTTTAATTTTGCAATCAGAATTAAGCTGGTGGATTTTTGAACAGTATTATTAAGAGTACACAAATTATTAAGTTTTAAACGATTTTAATTCTCTTAAAATAATTAAAATTTTACAGCTATTACTTAATGAAACACATCTCTGCATTTTGGTTTATTAGACACAAATTTCCTTATCTCACTTATTATATTATCAAATGTGAATAGATTTCTTGCAAAAAGGTTTGCTGATGCTCATTGACTTCAGCTTCTGTTCATATGTGAATCACAGTCGGTTTCGCAAAGAGAGCATATTTTTTTCTCAACCGGAAGAAATCACAAATTTTTAGCCGGAGCACCGAGAGAAAGCCGGGAGCCAAAATTAATAAAAGCAGTGGTCACCCTGAAAACGTTTTTCATCCAAAAATTTGATTCTAAACGCCTTCAATTTTTAATTATTCAGTCTTGAAAACTGAATTTTAAAGTTGTTCAAATTGTAAGTGCACGGTTTACAAAATAAAGACCTGACATGAAAAATTTCTAAAGTATTAGATCTTAGAATTACCACGCCACTCTTGTCATTTTTGATTGCAATTCAATCGAAATTTCAATTGTTCAATATCGTACCGTTTAATAGAATTACAGAAAAATTAATTTAAATTATTTAAATTATTTGTTACATAAATGATACAAATGAATGATTCATCATATTTAGTAAAGAAGTATCTTAATTCAAATTAAAGTAATTGAGCATCCCTATCTTATTATACATTATCAAACTTTGCGAGATTCAATGTTATAAGAAAAATGATTTTAATAAAAAATTAATGGACATGGGATATTAACGATATAATATAATCCCGCTAAGTTGCATAATGTCTAATGCTTATTTATAAATATAATTTATAAAATTCCGTAAGCAGTTCATAAAGCAACTCCTCATTATGTTTATTTTTTCCAAATTTCTTGGCCAACTTTGATTTCACAATTTGATACCGTTGAATGTGATAAATTTTTTTCATCGCAGATGTTTTGGGTGGAATTTGGTTCCTATGTGAAATATTTCTTTCCATATCCAATTAAAGTGATATTTGTAATGTCCAGTTCAAATGTCTTAAAAATTGAAAGAATAAAAAATCCAGGCCTTGGACATTAGAATAATTAAAACATGATCCAACATCTGGAATTACAATAAAGTTGATAAAGCAAATAAGAAATATGATAACCGAATACAATAAAAATAATTATCAATTTTTCTTACTAATTTTTGTACTTAAATTGATTTTATGCGTCTTTGAAATTAAAAAGCTTCAAATTTGAGAGTAATAAACTCGATCGGAAATTTCCAAACTGGAACTCAAACCGACAAGCGTTTAATTTTATTGCCGGGAAAACCCCCCAATTATGTTATTGTAGTAGCACTATTTACAATTCCCAGTTTCAACAGCTTAGAATCGAAAGTGAAACCTAAGTGAAATATTTATTATACACAGTTTATATATAACAATCTATACAACAAATGAAAAATATGATTGTTTTGTTCACTATATATATATATATGAACTATATACAATTTTTTCACCTGGGTTTGCATGCCGAAACTGATAAATATTCAAGATCTATAATGTGAAATTTCATGTAATCAAGCCAGATGTATAAAGCAGTAAATCAATTTATATTTGTCGTCGGCAAAAGTAACTGTATTGTTACATAACACTTAAAAATCATATTTTGCCAATAAATGAAAAATTACCATTTTTCTACGTATTCAATGGATTATTTAAATTGACATAATTAATTTTTAGCAACTAGCTTCTGAGGTTTGAAAGATAATAATAGTATCCTTTATGACAATTGAAGATCCCTTAATAAGCTCTTATGTCTAAGAAAAACCGGGAACAATCAAAGGAACAGTTCTGAAGCTATATCAGTATGACGGTGCGGTGCTAGCTTCATGTGAAGTCAGCGCGCAAGCCATTTTTTTTTTTAAATTGCAGAGCCCAAAATTTGGGACCTAGGATTCTTTTCAGCCCTGAATGAGCCCTCAATTCTGGTGGCGGTGCCAGCTTCACACGTGAAACCAGAGCACGCATCGTTTTTTTTTTTAACTAAAAGGACTGCGTGATTGGACCTAGTGGGGATCATCAGCCCTAAATGTGCCGAAAATTTCTAAAAAAGAACCTGAATCAGAGTACATCAATCAATATAGTTTAGTTTTCAATTAAATTGCCAAAAAAGGCGGTGCTAGCTCCAAAGACGTGAAATTATAGCCTGACATATCGCGTATGCATCCAGCAGAACTATTATTGAAGGTTAGCAATCAATTACTACCCATTACCATACATTTCCGTAAATGCCCATGAATTATCATAAATTTCCACACATTTCTATAAATCATCATAAATTTTAACAAATTCCAATAAGTTTTAACCATGAATTTTCACAAATGTTTAAAAACAGCAATAGATTTTTTAAGAAACGGGTTTTTTGGGTTCACTTTAAGAACTTTGTAAAATACTACAATTCAATTATATTGTCTCCAAGAATATGTACTTTTGTATGTTAAAATACGCAACTTGTTTCAAAGGTCTCCAGGGGCCAACACCGTTCAGCCAGAACAATTTATTGGCGCTTAAGGACTAATATTTGGATTTTATTCTGAGTCCCGACAATTTTTTTGGTTAAAAAAATGATAATATACTAACATGTACTGCTAGGTCCTGAATCAAAGAGGCTAGAACTTGGAGGATAAGCGTCGTAATAGCCCCTACTCGGCATGGTCATCGCCATCCTATCATAAGGATCGTACCCATGTCCCGTTGATATTGGGGTCAGGGTTGAACGCGCAGTACCTCCATCTGTAAGGTATAATATAGGAATTTTTATTAAAGCATTTCTTCGACGAACCTCAACAATTTAAAATCGGCGACCCCAAAGCCCCCCTCATACCAAGTTTTAGAAAAACGTGTGCAAATTTAACCATTTTTGCCGTTACATTGGATCTACCATTTGAATGTGTAACTTTTGACAGTATATTCGAATGCAGCAACTGCAAAAAACCCCATCGTACCAAGTTTTATACAGCTGAGACGAAAAATCGAATTTTGGCCACTTTGATTGGATTTTCGAACACTGTGCGACTCCTATCAGTGCTCCAGTTAGGTGTTCTGGCTTTAAAGATACGCATCGGCGGATGTAGTATTATTTTAACAATTATTTTCGAATGGGTTTTGAATCGACGCGGAAAAAACGCCTACGAAAAATTATGGACACGCACTGTAGTTCTCACAATAGCCCTGCTGGAAATTGAATAGCTGGAAGGAGAGCAAACCTGAGATAGCACAATTCATAGTTTCGGCAGAATGATGATTAAAGTTATCAAAAGTTACGGTAACTTACCATGAAAATCTCAAATTGAAAAAATTTTCATAAATTTTAGATATGTATACCATTAAGCCATTTCCCTTTCGGGGTAGGCGTGACACTACCCGATTCGGGTAGTGTTTCTAGGTTGATAACTTGTAGTAAATAACTACAAGTGTGGGCTCACCACACCCACGATGTGCCAACAGCACTCAGTTTTCTCGAATGGTCACCCATCCAAGTGCTAACCGCGCCCAACGCTGCTTAACTTCAGTGATCTGACGAGAACTGGTTTTTTCAGCGTGGTATGGCTGTTGGCTGATATGATATGTATGATATGTATTTATAGATAGATATGTATTTCCACTAATATCACAAATTCCATACATTTCCATAAATTTCATCAAATGTCATAATTTTTTATAAATTTTAGAAATTATTCTGCCGTGGTTAGGAAAAACACCATTAATAATTTTTGTGAATTTTTAATGAGTTAAAAAATAATTATTGCATAATGTAAGGAATATTTGAAATTAGAAATATTTTGAACTATCTTGTAGATATCGCTACTACGTGCTCGACTACCGCGCCCTCCTCTGGACCAGAAGTCAGTCTCTTTTGAGCAGCGTTACGCATTGAATCACGATCCTTCGATATTTTTAAATGAATAATTATTAATGTACATAAGTATGCCTTATGCCATCCACTAATTTTCCCTTGCAGTTTCAGAAGTGGGATCGATAGGTCGGTCCACAAATTTTCGGATTTTTTTCTTCCTGTAGAACTTTCAGCTCGGTCGTGATTGTTAGTATCCCCACGGAACACGGAAAATAATGTATTTCGGTATAAATGCACATTCAAAAGTGTTAGGTCTGGTTTGATAAGCATAAGTGCCATATCAGTCTAGATATTATATGCAAGTTTTAAGTGAAAATCGGTTGATTTAAGAATCTCCGAGCATATGTGCATCATTCTCTTGTTTCAGTCTGTGTGTGTCCACCAGATTTGGAAAAGTGCATTTTTCGTGGTAAATGCACGACTGACAAACTACGATCGGTCGTACGATTATCAGTGAATCAGTTCGCGTTTCATTCCGCGAGTTTTGAACCTGAATTTTAAGAGTTTCTCAATTATCGATTTCGAACAAGTTTATCGACAAAATGACGGAGGCATCGGATTTCCATGCAAACGCGCTGTAGTTTTAAACGCGAAAGCGATTGGTGCTATCGTCCTAGCAGCTGACTAGTGACGTACCTATTCCAGAGTTTTTGGATTCAATGCACTAAGACGCTGCTTTGCTATCAGTAGACCAGTGCCGTGCCTATTCGGAAGTATACGGACAAAGGTGGGTACCTCGAATATTTGGATAATTTTTATTGAATTTAGATTTTCGTGGTTGAGTCAAAATGAGTGGCAGTGACGATATTGAGGATGAATTGACAACGTAATCTCTCGGCGGCAGGAACTGAAGCAGAAATGATCAAGAGACTGTCAGACGCCGATTCGCAAATTCTTGGTTAGAAGATGCTGCCAAGATCCAACAAGGGCATGCTAATCTTCATAGGGATATGGCTGGCTATCAGAATCTAGGACACAATAATAGATTTGTTGCCCCTACTGCAGCGGTTGCCGCTGTTCGAAACTTCGATCTTATTATGAGGAAACGCGAGCCTGTGTTACGTGAAGTTGATCTTGCAAGAAGAGAAAATAAATTGCTTCTTGATACTCCGGGACCTGAAAATGAGCAACGTCTGCCGCGTTCAATGAATATCGGAACATTCAAAGAGTTATTGGTGATTTTGGAGGAAGTAATGTCGATTTTCGTACGTGGAAAGAACAATTTAAGTTATTGTGTGACGTTTATATAGTTTAGATCACAATCACGCTCGCTTACTACTTAGGAGCAGAACTTAAGGTAAGAGCGCTCAAGAGTTTTCAGTCAAAACCTGAGTATGTTGGAATGGCAGTTGCCGTCCTCCTCACCGAGCTTGCTTTCATGTTCGATCATCGCTCGAGTAAGATGGCACTCCGCAAAAGAATTGAGAAAAGAGTGTGGAAATACGCTGAAACTTTCAGTGACTATTTTCGCGAAAAGTTAATTCTAGGAAATGCAGTACCAGTCGACAATGATGAATTATTCATTTATTTAACAAATGGAATGCCAGATATGCCTGTCAGAAGTCAAGCTGGAATTCAGCGTTTTCAGGAAACAAAATCACTTTCAGAAGCTTTCAAAAAAGTTACACTCAAAAGCGTGAAGAAAGCAACACCAGAAGTCATGAAAATCCACACATTCGAAGGAGATAGGCAAGGCGTCGAAAAGACAGGCAAGTGCCAGTTGCTCTTCTACTCATCGCTTTAACTGCGACAAGTTTGAATACTTTGTAACAGATTATACAATGCCGCAACGAGAGAGAGAGAGAGAGGGGCATGTTTCAAATGATTCAAGGTGGAACATCAAATCAAAGAATGTTCTCAAAATATAAAGGATGAGGTCAAGGATAAGTCATCATATACGAAATCAGCTTTGCAGATGCCAAACTTAAGCTGCCACTGGACACACTTTTCGATACGGGTAGTCCCACTAGATTCATGAAAAAGTCGTTCGTGCGTGAGGTGGCTCTTGGTTCTATTGATATAAGAAATAGTGAGTATAAAGGCATCTACGATAGTAGGTCACAGTTCTTTGGATTGGTAAGTGCGAACATAAAAACTGGATGCAATAATCTATAAAAATATGCCAGTATTTGTTGTACCCGATTCGACCATGAAAAGTTCAGTTGTCTTAGGCCGTGATTTCATAAACTGTTTTGGATGAGAATTAATTTTCCGTGATAGCAACGATAGATAACGAGCTGCTAAAGAAATTTTGTCAATGAAAGTTGATAGCGAATTGGAAAAAATTACTAAATCTCTGGATATTTATCCGAACATTGATTTCAAAACTCAAGATTTTGCTAGAGAATTATTTGCAAATCAGTATCTAACCTTATAACGCCCAGAGCTTTCCAATGTAAACATGGAATTTAGTTTGATACTCGCAAATGACCGTCCCTTCAACTTTAGTTTTAAATTCTCAAGAATAATTGGTCCGAGCGAGTCTTCTTACGCGTGACTTTAAGTCTCAACTAAAAAAAAAAGAATGGCGAGTTGTGACTTTGGAGCATCATCTAGTCACTTTGGATCAGGTATTTAAATTACTAGTAGAGAAAAATTTTCCAATCGAAGTCTTTCAAAATTGAACTATTGCAAAAAAATGTTTTAAATTACATACCTTCAAATTATACTCCTAGGAAATTTGTCATTCTAAATTTTCAACATTTAAGAATTGCCAATTGTAACTCTTTGAAACTGAGGAACTTTTAGTCGCAAATTTCTTAAAACTGAGGAGTAATTCTGGAAATTTACAAGTTACAATTGAAAAATTCTCAAAATAGATATTATTGATATCATATTTTATAATAATTATAATATCATACTTGAATAACAATTTGTAATAATTCAGTTATTTTATATTCTTCTACCATAGTTAGCTTATGTTGACAAAAGGACTGGTGCAGAGGAGATAGCCACAATATAATTGGCTTTGTTATTGCGGATGAAAGACTGAGAGAGCTAGTAGAAGATACAAGCGTCATAAGGGGTTCTGAATGCAACACTGATCATTACCTTATAGTCTCAGAAATGATCTTAGGTCAAGGACGGAGAAGAAATAGAACCAAAAAGACCAAGCAAACGCCAATCAAAATCGAAAAATCACAGAAACTGGAAGTGCAAATAGATTTTCAGAATGGGATATACGAACCCATAGATATGGCAACTTGGGAGGCGCTAATACGCAATAAAGATATAAAGGGAATATAGACTTCAAAATTATTACAGAGACAAGAAGAGGAAAATGAAACTACTAGTCAAGGAAAGTAAAGATAAAATCAGGGCAGAAGAAGTGGAAAAAATGCAAATCAATTTTGAAGGAAGCAAGAAACTGTTTTAGAAATTAGCGTTGATCAGTATGAAAGGAAGTAGAAGTACAGAGTTAGGCAGCATGAGAAACAGCAAAGGAGAAATTCTATATGATACATACGAGATACTAGACGTTTTAAGAGACTCTCATTAGGACTTGTTGGAAGGCGAAGGTATAGGGCAACACAGCTGCAACGTAGAGTAAGATACGTTAGAAAACCCAGGTGAGAGAGTCTGTGTCTCTGAGTTAAGGGATACAATTGGGAATGTATAGAATGGTAGGGCTGCTGGTGCAGACAGTGTTAACGCTGAAATCTTTAAATACGGTGGCGACTACATACCTGACAGGTTGTGCGAGTTAATAAATTTATGTTCCGAAATGGGAGAAGTTCCAGATGACTGGAAAAAGCAATAATTACAGAGGTATCAGCTTATCAAGTACCGTAAGGAGAATATATATTTAAAAATACTTATTTAAATGGTAATGCAAATAACAAAAGAAAATATATGGAAAGCCCAAAGTGTGTTTATGCCAAATAGATCATGCATGGGTCAAATATTTAGCAGATTACAGAAAAAAGAAATTTTGTTGTCCTAGAAAAAGCTTTTGACAATGTAGATGGGAGTAAAGTTTTGGAAGTCCTGAGATAGTACGGAGTCAATGGATGGTTATTAGGAGCAATATGAACAATAGGAGCAATATGAGTTTAAGCGTGAATGGGAAATGTCCTTATGGTTATTTATCATGTTCATGGACAAGTGTCTAAGGATGGCCCTCTTCGACACAGAACTCGTGAATCTCGGAACAGTGAGTGTGCCTGGGTTAGTGTCCGCAGATGATAACTTTATTATGGCTCACTCTCGCGGCCAGCAAAACTACCCACTTGGGCTCAACACGTTTCGCCGCCCCCGCTTGCAAAGAATGTTGAGTAACTGAATGCAGATATGAGGAACATGGGCCTTAAAGTTAACGTAAGTGAAAAGAAAATTATGGTGTTTGAAGGAAAAGATGACAAAACAATATGCAACACTGTCCTAAACGATAAGAGAATAGAATAATTTGATACGTTCGTATATCTTGGTAAGAAGCCTCGGCGGCTCAGACGATAGCGCGTCAGACTTCCATGCAGGAGGTCTGGGTTTCGATCCCTGAGCCGGGTACCAACGAAAATTTTTCTATGTACTTCTACCGGGGCTTCGGTGGTTCGGAACCCACCTTAAGCTGTAGGTCCCCTCAGAAAAAGCTAGTTACAAGCCAGGGTGTAGGCTCCATGTCGAGGGCACTAGCCTTGGGGGTCGAAGTCGATTTTGAGAAGACTCGAAAAATGAGTCATCGATCTTTTTGCGCTTGAGGCTCCTACGAGGGACGCTTGCTCGGCGGTCGCTAGCAAATTTTCGAGTAATGATCACACACACATACACTTACATTACACTTCAGGACAGTGCTTCGAATCTGTGCATCTAACTGATGACCTCAGAGGGATCGCACCGTCCACCCTAGTCAGGCCGTATCCCCCCGTTGCGGCCTGCTAAGGGAGTATTTTTTTGAGCAGAATAGTCAAATGGCATAGGAAATAGTAGATTTTTAAATCGAAAAGATGCATTTTTCACAAAAAAGACCATTTTCATTCAAGAAAAATAAATTTTTAACAAGATAGTTAAATTAACAACCAAAAAGTCGAACTTTCAACAAAAAAGAATAATATTGTACCCAAAGATACTACTTTCCAACAAAATACATGCATTTTTTCACCAAATAGTTGAATTTTAAACTTATGCAATGCAAACATAAAATTTCAACCAAAAATGGAACAGTTAAAATTGCAGATAAAAAAATTACTTTGACAAAAAAAAACAACAAATTTCCAATAAAATTGTTAAATTTCCAACCAAAAATATGAATTTTCGACCGAGAAGAATAATGTTCTACCAAAAAAGATGAATTTTGTACAAAAGACATGAATTTCCAACATTTTTTTATTTTTAAGCCAAAAAACGAAAAATCGGCAAAACAGTTGAATTTTCAACGAACCATGTGACAGTTGACATTTTAACCAAAAATTGCATTTTGAATAAGAATGCATACATTTTTAACCTAGACGATAAAATTTCTACAAAGAAAGACGAATTCTCAACAAAATACATGAATTTGAACCAAATAGTTGAACTTTTGACTGAAAGAGAGAAATGGTTAAAGAAAAATTGAATAGTTAAATTGACAGTTTAAGAAAATTTATTTTCAAACAAACATTAAACAAATTTCCATCAAAATAGTTGAATTTTCAACCAAAGAAATGAACCTTCTTCAAAAAAAGACTGAATTTTTAACAAAGTGGTCGAATTTTTTATAAAAAAAGGCTTTTGAACAATATAATAGGGTCATCCACTAATTTTTTTTTTATTTTCGCATATTAAAGTATATGCTCTAAAATCACTAATAATACCAGCACAGTGTAAAAAAAACTTTTTTTCGAATTTATATTTGAAAAAGAAAAATTTGTACACATTTCAAATTCCTATTTCTGTCGCGCCCATTCCGCCATCTTGATGTGAAGTAGCTAGCCGCCAAACGCTTGTAAATAATCCGGGCGATTCACCCTTTTTTCATAAAAATGCAAAAAAATTAGCGCTACCATTGGTGTGTTGTGCCTCAGTGCAAAAACACGTTTGTCGAAAATTCAGGAGAAATATTCATATCTATACCAAAAGGTGAGGAACGAAAAAAATGGTACAAAATTGTTCGTCGTGGCATGTGCCCTACCACATCTTTATCGTCAACAGTATATTGTCGCGCAGATCATTTCAACGTAAGCAAATATTTTTATTTATTATTATTATTATTATACCATTAAGCCATTTCCCTTTCGGGGTAGGCGTGACTTGCTCGGTTGGAAAATAGTAGTGTGTATATGGGTATATAGGTATAAAGTAGGTAGGTATATAGGTATGAGGTAGATAGGTATATAAGTGTTAGGTATAGATATTTTAGATTGATCTGGAATTTTAGTGTTATTTATTTAAATGACACGTTTATTCCGCAACACTGCTCCGACCCAGGTTGCTGATCAATCTCTCTAGCGATCACCCCAAGTGAAGAGCCTCACAAAATTGTTATGTATGGTTCCCCACTTGGGCCCATTAGTATCCAAGGTCTTTGTTTCAGGCGTCATTAATTCTACTGTCACTCTGTTTACAAACTATTTGTCGCCACACTTTTCTGTCCTGGCATACTACTCTAGCTTCCTTCACGTCCATGCATTTTTTCATGCAAGCTCTTGTGTTTCTATGGCTTCTTATGTCTCTACGGATTAATGTCTCATTTATAGATTCTAACCATTCTTTCGGCGGTCTACCTCTGGGCATTCTGCCATTTACTTTACCTTTATACACTTGTTTGGTCAGTCGTTCATCTTTCATTCTTTCTTGATGTCCGAACCATCTTAACTGATTTCTTTCCCATATGTCAACTAGTGTCTCTGCTGTACCACATTCTTCGAGGATTGTCTCGTTTCGGACTTTGTCCAGCTGTGTTTTCCCGCATATTATGCGCAGAGGTTTCATGCCAATCGCGTTAATTTTACTTCTGTCCTTTTCTTGACAGGTCCATGTGTTGCTACCGTATAGTACAGTCGGTATGAATATATAATTATATATGGCCATTTGAGCTTTTTCTGATATGTTTTTATTTCTGAGCATGGAGCCTGCCCTACCGATAACCTGCTTACCCTTATTTATGCGCCTATCTAACTCCCCATCTATTTTTCCGTCGCTAGTGAATAGGCTACCCAGATATACGTACTTGTCAACTTGTTCTAATCTATCATCATTTAGGACAATTTTGCACATTGTTTTCTCACTCTTTCCCTCAAACACCATGATTTTTGTTTTATTTACGTTAATTTTGAGTCCCATGTTCTTCATGCTTGTATTAAGTTTATTCAACATTCTTTGCAATTCCTCGATTGATTCTGCCATAACAATCTTGTCATCTGCGAAAGCTAACCCACGTACCTTGACTGTTTCGAGATCTACACCTTCTTCATCGAAGAGGGCAGTTCTTAGACACTTATCCATGAATATGATAAATAGCCACGAGGACATAATGCATCCTTGTTTTACGCCTTGCATAATATCGAACCAGTCACTCAGTTTCCCATTTACCCTTACACTCGCTTTACTACCTGTATATATTGTTTTTATTGCTTGTAGGAGCCCTCCATTTACTCCCTACTCTTTAAGGACTTCCCAAAGTTTATTTCTATTTACTTTGTCAAATGCTTTTTCTAGGTCAATAAATGCGCAGAAAACTTTCTTTCCTACTTTCAAGCTTTTTTCTGTGATCTGTCTGAGGCTACATATCTGATCTGTACATGATCTTCCTGATATAAATCCACTTTGGACTTCCCATATCTTTTCTTCTGTGATTTCCATTACCCTACGAATAAGTATTTTTGAGTATATTTTACTTACGGTACTTAGTAGGCTGATACCTCTATAATTACTGCAGTTGCTTTTATCTCCCTTTC
Organism: Andricus curvator; assembly: GCA_932195095.1. Taxonomy (NCBI): domain Eukaryota; kingdom Metazoa; phylum Arthropoda; class Insecta; order Hymenoptera; family Cynipidae; genus Andricus; species Andricus curvator. The sequence continues at coordinate 157,536 of CAKNYM010048322.1, read as the reverse complement.
TTTTGTATATTGGTACGATAATCGCTTTTTTCCAATAGTCTGGGACTTTCCCCGTCTCGATACATAAATTTATCAATTCGCACAACCTGTGAGGTATGTACTCGCCACCGTATTTAAGCATTTCAGCGCTAATACTGTCTATACCAGCAGCCTTACCGTTTTTCAAGTTCTTAATTATGTCTCTGACCTCAGTGACACAGACTTTTTCAATTGGGATTTCTAATGCACTATGTTCTATGCCGCAGTTTTGTGGTCCTATATCTTAACCTCCTAATAATTCTTTAAAAGAGTCTTTTAAAGCGTCTACTATCTCGTCTATATCATATAGCATTTCACCTTTGCTGTTTCTCATGCTGACTAACTCTGTACTTTTACTTTCCTTCAACTGTTTATATAATAGTTTCATAATTCCTTCAAAGTAGTTTTTTATTTTGTTCTCTTCTTCTACTCTGATTTTCTCTTTACTCTCTTTGACTAGTCGTTTAACTTTCCTATTTTTGTGCCTGTAATCATTTTTCAGCCTATTTCTCTCCTCATCGCTAAGACCTGTCATGTTCAGCGTTTTTTTGTGCGCTTTTTTCTTTTCTTTTTGGGCTGCCTCAATTCCATCATCCCACCATGCATCACCAGATTTTCTTCCTACGACCGCCGTACCACACACTTCAATTGCAGTTTTAACAATGATATCCCGTAACGAAGTCCACGCGCCGTCTATATCTTTATTGCTTATGAGCGCTTCCCAAGTTGCCCTATCTATGCGTTCGCTTAACTTTTTTTGAAACTTTATTTAAAATAGAAAACTATCAAATATGCTTTTTTGATAACATAAAACTCATACTTGACTGATATTCAACAGTGTTATATATATGGGATGCCAGGACGTATGTGGACTTTAACCTTAAAATCAAATTGTTTATTTTCGCAACAAGTATTATAAAATTATATTTTTTTATCTTTAGAATCATGCTGCTATTTTTAAAAAAGAGTGTCTGCTAAAGAGCGAATATATATTTAATTCTTATATTTTATCAAGTGCAAAATCAAAGTATTGAATTTTGAGGTTAAGGCTCGGTTTATGTCAGCACGTCGACATCTAAAGTCGATTATTTCGTTTCCTTTCTATTTCTTTTATTTAAACTAAAATAAATACGATATTATAATCTTGATCAAATAACTAACTTTAAATTCAATACAATACACCGGTTTGAATGTTCAAAACGATTTGAATACTTTTTCGCTTTCACTCCTAGAGTCTCAGCAACATTGAAACTGGAGCACTTCGCACAGAAATCACTTATCATAAGTGTACTCACTTTTGACAAATTATCCGAATTGGCTTTAACGTATCCAGGCATATTGATACTTCATAAAAATAAACCCTTTTTGCCAAAAAACGTAGATAATTAATTATTTCAAATGTTTTTACCAAACTGACCGTGTATTTTCTTCGGTTTTGACGGCGCGTGATGTCACACCACGTGTTTCGTGCCGTGAGGGCGCCACATGTTTTCTTTTATAAATCGACATTTACGGTGGATATTTTATCACTTTTTAATAAATTATTATAAATTATTAAATAAACTAAATTCAGTTTTAATTTCACATTTTAATTCTTTGAGAGTCAAAGTTTATAAAAAACTCAACTATAAGGCAAACAAAATTTGTGTAGATGACCCTATTGCATTTTCAAGAAAATAATTAAATTTTGTATCAAATAATAGAATTTTAACCAAACGAGATGAATTCCGAACCAAAAATATAATAACAACAAAAAACTTTTTAAACCAGTTTTTGAAAAGTGAAAATCTTTCTTTGATCGATTCAATTGTTAACTTAATGGGAACGTAAGTTCTATTATTTCGGTCTTACGATCAACTTGAATAAGAAAGACTAGGAATATTCCGAGTCAATAATTTTGAATCCTAAATTGTTTTTTTGAGATAAATTGAATTTATTATTTATAACTTGTCCTATGAAATTGTAATTTTGTTGATGAGCTAAATTTTATAACATTTTTATTAGGTATAAATTTCCTGAGGATGGCTAACAGATTGAGGTCGAACCGTTGCAAGATTTTAACTTTTTCATAATTAAAGTATTGACTCGGAATATTCCTAGTCTTTTTTATTCAAATTGATCGTAAGACCGAAATAATAGATAGATAAACGTTTATTTTTTAGCCTGCTGGCCTTAAAAAATTGACTTGCTTACACTTCCATTTTTTTTTACAGAATTTTCTTACAACTAAGCCTTAAAACTAACATCCTTCCACACCTTATATCTAACGCCGCTCGCTCTTATCGCATTGCCTTCCTCGCTTCGCCTCGCCTCGCTCGCATGTCCCTACTTTATTGCTTGCCTCGCATTACCATACTCTGCCTCCGCGACTAATACCTAATACTTATCTACTATTTACAATATTTACAATTACTTATATTTACTTCCTCCTCTATTTACAATCTTTCCTTCTCCATTCCTCTTCCTCCTTCCTTCTCTTCTTCTCCATCTTATCCAATACTCCCTTCACCCATGCTACTGCCCTTTTGTCCCCCCTTTCATGCATCAATACCTCCATGCTTATCCCACTCCTTTCCACCTCCACGCACTCCTCCAACCAGTGCTCCACTCTTGCCTCCCCCTTCCCACATAGTTCACACATCCTCTTTTCCCTATCGAGCCAAAACCTATTGAAACCCTCCATGCACCCACATCTCATCCTCGCTATAAGCTCCTGACTTCCTTTCTCTCCTTTCTCACACAAATATTGCGCTCTCGCCCTTGGCATAATCCACACGTAGTTCCCATTAAACCTTGTCTCTCTTATTCTTTCTTCCCCTGCTGTCTTCTCTCTCTCCATGCTGTTTTTCTTAACCAACTCATATACCTTCCTTCCTTCCTCATGCATCCTTCTCAATTCATCAATATGCAGTCCATTCGTTCTAAAATACCTTTCTCTTTCAACCTCCATCTTCCCACCCCCTCTCCTGTTCTCCTTCTCCCACCAACACTCCCTAACCAGCTTACTTCCCCCCTCTTCCAAAAATTTCTCCTCATATTTACACGCTCGACTCCCCGCTCGAATCCCTACACTCGTTCTCCCCGTCTCCCTCCTGACAATATAATTAGGCGTGTTCCTTGCCAACCCCAGTGTCCACTTTACATACCTCTCCTGTATCCTATTTACCTCTTCGCTTTCCTTCCACCCCCACACCTCTACTCCATACAATAGTACACTCATCACTAGTGAGTCAAACAATTTCATTCTCCTCCCAAAATCATCCGCGAATAACTTCTTTCCCAACCCCCACACCTGCCTCATCACCACATTTGCCCTCCTCACTCTCTCTTTTATGTGACCACCCACTCCGCCATTCCTCCGAAACAAGAAGCCCAGGTACACAAACTCTTTCACCGCCTGCACCGCCTTTCCCTTCCACTTCCACTCCCCTTCCTTATCCCTTCCACCTCCTTTTCTGAAAACCATAACCTTGGACTTTTCCGCATTCAGTTCTAACCTATTCTTATCCAGGTAATTTCTCAACCTCTTCATCATTTCCTTTAAGGCCTCCTCGCTTTTTGCCAACAACACTATGTCATCTGCATACGCTAGCGACCAAATTCTAACCCCTCCTATCCTGACTCCTCCTACCACTCCGGCCTCCAGCTTACTTTCCATATCCGCAATTAAAATCGCAAAAAGCGTCGGGCTAAGCGGACACCCTTGTCTTAACCCCTTATCCATCCAGAATCCCTCCGAAATCCCCTGTCCTCCTCTTACCTTATCTTTGGTTTCTTCATATATCTCCCTTACCCTCTCGATCAGGCCTCTCTCCACTCCCCTCTCCTGCATCGCCTCCCACAACCTCCCCCTATCCACCGACGGAAACGCGCCTTTTAGATCCACAAAAAACGCGTACACTCTCGATCCCTTCTTCGCTAATTCTCTATCCACCACGTGCTGTAGAACGTAGATATTGTCGATAGTACTCCTACCTGCCCTAAAGCCCGCCTGCGTCTCTGGCAATATTCCTTTCCCCTCGACATCCTTCCGCAGCCTCTCCGCTACTACCATCGCGTATACTTTATACGCCGTATTCATTAGCGTAATCCCCCTATAATTTTCCTGCCTATCCCTCTCTCCTTTCTTATACAGAGGCACTATTAATCCTTCTCTCCACCCTCGTGGGAATCCCTCCCCCCTCCATACTTTCTTCACTACCTCCTTCAGCCTCTCCCTAACCTCTTGTGTACTAAACAGCCATGCTTCGTTCTCTAGCCCATCCAGCCCTGCTGATTTTGACCTTTTTAACTTCCTTATCTGTTTCTCTATCTCCTCGTCATTCAACTCCACCATCTCTGCCTCCCCCGTTCTTCTACTACCATCATCTCTCTTCCTTGAATCTGAGCCCTGAAATGATTCTTTAAAAAACTCCCTCCACTCCTCACTCCCTATCTTGTCGCTTATCCCTACTCTACGCTTCCTAAACCTATTTATTATCTTCCAGACGTCCCCTTCTGTCTTAACATTTCCTAACTCCTCCTCCAGCTCTTTCTCCTTTTCCTGTTCTTTCTTCTTACACATCAATCTAAACCCCTTCCTCATTTCTACGTACTCCTCCCTTTTCGCAGTACCCTCTTTCCACTTCTTGTACTTCCTCTTCACCTTCCTTTTCATCTTTTTACATTCCCTATCCCACCACGGCTTCACCATTCCTTTCTTCTTCTTTTTGAATACCTTCTTTTGCACGCACCCTTTCACTTTCTCTTTTAAATCCTCCCATATCTCTTCCACCGTCTCCCCTTCGAAGCGTACGTTCCCTAACTGCTCCTTATATTTCTCTATCGCCTCCCTCGTCCAGCTAACCCTCTCCCCCGTCGACACTTCTTCCCCACCTTGCCTTCTCCCGTTCTCACCCCTTATCCACAACCCTAATGGCTGATGGTCTGATTCTACCCTCCCTTCTACTGCGAATCTCTCCATCTCCTCCCACCCTTGCATATTCATAACTACATAATCTATTACCGATACCCCCACTTTACCTACGTATGTGTATTCTCCCTCTTCGTCCCCAGTTGCCATACCATTTGCCACCGCCCAGCCTCTATCCTCCATCCAGTCCCTTAGAATCTCCCCCTCCTTATTTATTAACCTATCCTTTGAGTTCCTTTCGAAGCTCTCCCCTTCCCTGTAAAGGCCCCCTTCCCTCCCCATCCTCGCGTTAAAGTCCCCACCCAGTACAACCATACCCTCTTCTCTTTCACCTAACAGGTCTTCCACCCTTTCTTTAATTCTTTCCATCCCATCCTTATTGTACACTGTCACAAACTTACACATTCCCCCTCCTATCTTTACTTTCCTCATTTGCACTCCCTCCCCCTCTACCTCTCCGTGAGCTTCTTCCTCTAATCCATCTCTAATCCCCGTTATAATTCCCCCACTAGCCCTTCCTTTCTTCTTCACTCTGACCGCCTCCTGGAGTCTCCACCTATACCCCCTTGGCAGCTTTGGCTCTATTCTATCCCATTCCTTTCTTTCCACCCACGTCTCTACCAGTCCTACCACATCAAATTCCTGGATATACCTCCAGAACTCCTCATCCTTCTTCTTTACCCCTGCTACGTTCCAGTAAAGCACCTTCACAACTCCTCTACCCTGCATTACCCCCGCCCCCCTACTTCCTACGAAACAAATTCCCCTGCACTTCCTTCAACACCTCTTTCTCCTCGTCCCACACCCACATTTTCTCGTCTATTTTTATTTTCCGATATCCTACCTTCGCCGATCTCCCTTCACTCCTCTCCCTCCTAGCCCTGTCGTACAGCATTCTCTGTACATCCCTGTCCTTTCTCGTCAAATCGTGATCGATGAACACTTCCTTATCCTTTATCCTATTTTTATTTCTCATTACCCCCAATTTTTCTTCCCAGCTCTCCAACTCCACAACCGCCACTTCTTTCTCCTTCCTCCCCTCCAACTTAACTTTCCCTACCCTGCCTTTATTCCACCCTATGCTCTGTAGCAGCGCTTCCACACCCTCCCTTTCTTCCCCGCTCTTCATCTTCAACCCTCTTATCACAATATTATTTCTCCTGTCTGCCTTCTCCTTTCTCTCCATTCTCAACTCCATTGCCCTTATCCTTTCCCTATCCGCCCTCTCCTCCTTTTCATTCCTACGCTCTCCCACTTTCTCTTCTATCATATTCCCTACCCTCTCCCAAATACCTTTAATCTCGCCCCCGCTACCCCCGACTCCTATTTCCATTTCCGTCCTGCCCTCCACCTTCTCAAGCCTTTTTTCCGTCCTTTCTTTCCACGCCCTAATCTCCTCTTCCATCTGTTTTATTTTAACTTCTTTTTCTTTTCTTTCCCTCTCTAACCCATCTACTCTCTCTCTCAGCTCTTTCACCTCCTTTTCCCATTTCTCATCTCTGATTCGCAGGTCTTCCCTCATACCTTCCATCTGCTCCTTGGTCCCCCTTACTTCCTCCCTCAGCCCCCTGATCTCGCCTATCAACATCCCGAGAGCCTCCTTTTCCAACATCCCCTCCATTTTTTGGGGGGTGACCTCGGGGTTATCCCGCTTTTTTTAAACGGGCTCTCGACCTCGCTTTTCTCCGGACTCTCTTGGCTGTCTCTCTTCCTTTTCAAGAGATCCTCCCCGTCACTTGCGCTTGACGCTCTCTCCCTTACCTTCTCGCTTCCTTCGTTGCCACCGTCCCGATTTCTCCCTCTCCCCGACGCACCGCTCGACACCGGGCGACGCGTTGTTGGCCGTCGTGGCTTGTGGAAAATTCCCTCCCCGTCGGTTTCACTACCAGCACTGCCAGTACTCTCGCTGCCCACCTCCCGCTCTACCGCCGGTAAATGGGATCTATCCATGCAGTACCTGCCGCAACCGACAGATGTCTCTGCAAAATTTTGGCGTCTTTCGCCGCCAAATTTTTCTTTTTTTTCCCCCTTTTTTTTTTTTTTCAATTCCTCAGTCCCTGCAGACACCCCTTTCTCTCCCTTAGCATCCCCTAACTTTTCGAGAACCACCCTTGAACCCTCGAAAGCCCAGGACTCCTGACCACGAACTCCCCCGCTTACTTGCCAACCTAACCTCACTTTCCCTATCCAGCTAGATACCACCTCCCACACACGCTGAAACTCACTTTTTATCTCCACAATTCACCCCACACAACCCTACTCACCTCCTCGGCTTCCACCCTCACACTCCACTCACACCTTCCACACAAATTCCGTAAAATTCTCTCTCCACCTGTCACTTAACACGTTCTCACTTCCGCCACCAACATGCAAGTCCTAAGACCGAAATAATAGAACTTACGTTCCTATTACGGAAAAAATATAATAGTAGCTTTTTCAATAAAAAAAATTTATTCTCACCCAAATATATTAGTTCTAAATATTATCTAAGTTCGTGACGTGATTTACACTTATAACCCCACCCCCATCCTTTGTTACCAATCTTAGTTTTTAGTCCCGCCCCCCGCAATCAATCTGGCAACGTAGTTTGTGGAAAGTACCGCCAGGCCACTGCTTCTCTTAGGACTAGGCCACTGCTAATCACAGATATATTGACATAATGAAATATTGACTGACCCGTAATTAAAATTGGTAAGATTTGATGTCCAATTTAAAATTAGCGACACCAAAAATACTCTTATACCAAGTTTCAGACAAATATGTAAAAATTTGACAACTTTTTAATTTCAAAATCGGCGACCTCAAAACTCTTCTCATACCAAGTTTCAAACGTGTGCAAATTCTAGAATTTTGATTATCAAAAGTTACCGGTAAATTACCACAAAGACCTCAAATTTAATCCAAAAATTTATATATTTCTACTAGTTTCACAAATTTTCATACATTTTCATAAATTTCATCAATTTTCATAAATTTAATCAATTTTCTTAAATTTTAGCCTGAGCTATTGCGTATTTATTCAGCAGAAGGCTTATTAAAAGTCACCAATGAATTGCTACACATTTCCATAAATTTCCGTCAATGCCCAAAAATACCCATAAATTTGTATACATTATCATAAACTTCGATGAATTTTACAAATTTCAAAACAATTTCGACGAATTTCACAAATTCCAATAAATTTCCACAAATTTAATCAATTTCCCTAAATTTATAAAATTTTCATAAATTTATAAAATATACAGAAATTTGTTCAATTAAAGACGGCTTTGCGGGTTCACTTTAAACAACTTTTTTATAGTTAAAACATTAATATATACTCACGTAGGCCGCCACCACTTGAAGCACCAATTCCAGGGCCTGAAGCATCGTTGTCGGTACGGTCGTGGCTCGTAGCACGAGGATAGGTGACCCTCACCGTCAATATAGGACCGTCCTGTCTCATTTCAATATTCTCAGCTTCTGTAAGATATAATATAGGAATTTTCATTGGAACATTTTTAACTTATCCAAAAAATTTGAAACTGGCGACTCCAAAAACCCCCCTTGTACACATTTTTATACAGTTGCGGCGAGAAATTGGATTTTTGGCACTTTTATTGGTACGACTCAATGGACGCAGTATTATTTTAGAGATTGTTATTGAGTGGCTTTCGAATCTACGCGGAGAAAAAGCCTACGAGAAATGTCGGACACGCACTGTATGTTTCACCACAGTCCTACTGGAAATTAAATAGCTGAGAGGCAAACAAACCTGAAGTAGCCATTAAAAGGCATGCACAAAAATTTCAAGCAAAATTCATACGTCCAGCAGAACGGTTATCGAAATTTTCAAAAGTTGCCGGTAAATTACAATAAGGATCTCAATTCTGAAAAATTTCCATAAATTTTATATATTTTCACCAATTTCACACATATTTATAAATTTCGACAAATTCCATAAATTTCATCAACTGTCATAAATTTCTATGAATTTTAGGAATTATTCTGCCCTGATTAGGAAAAGTACCATGAACTGCAAAAAATCGAAAATGAGTTTTTTATATTGTTGGAATCAGGAAGAAAATTACTACTGATTATTCAAATAATTTATTGCATTGTTAATAACTACAAAAATCATCAATGCATAATTTTTGGAAAATACCGTTAACTGCAAAGATTGTCGATTTGTGATTTGAGAGAGAGAGCCATAACTGACCGTTACAAACTTCATTGAACTATTGGACGGGGAATGCTACAGCATTTTTTCCAGGAAAAAAAGAACATGTGTGCAATTAATTTTTCTATAAGAATATGCATTTTTTAATTTAAAAATCGAAACTTATTTGAAAGGATTCCAGGTGTCAACGGCTTTCAGCGAGAACGATTTATTAGCGGTTAAGAAATAAAATTTTAATTTTTTCCTGAACCCCAACACTTTTTTGTTAGTTAAACAAATTATAATATACTCACGTTGCATTAGTGAACTTAAAATCTCCTCCGTATTCGGATCACCCACAACTAAATGATGTACTTGTTCTGGATTCTCAGTACGTTCCTCTATAAGATATAATATAAGGATTTTTATTCAAGAATTTTCATAACGAACCCCAAGAATTTGAAATCGGCGACCCCAAAACCATATTATACCACATGCAAAAGAAGGATCTACAAAACATAAAACACAGTAGGCACAAATATGGACAGCATGTCCTTTTAGAAGATTTTAAAAGAAGTTTAGTTAAATCTACTAATTTTATGTAGATTTCACCTAACTTCCAGTATCTGTAGATTCCACTAAAAGTTCTTGTAAAATTCACTGAAAAGTCATGTCGTCTAAGTTTCTACTAATCGTGTTGTAAACAATTCTGATGATTTTTCTTCATGGAGAATTCAGACAAACGTATGCAACTTTAACAATTTTTGCCGTTATGTTGGATTCACCATTTGATTTTGTAACTTTTGATATCAACGAGGAATCGAATTTTTGCCACTTTTATTGAATTTTGGACCACTATGCGGCCACTTTATAAATATACGCCTCAATGAGTGCAGTATTCCTTTACAGATTGTTTTTCAGTGGCGTTTAAATCCACGCGGATAAAACGCCTGCGAGAAATTTCGGACATGCACCGTGTGTGTTACAACAGCTCTACTGGAAATTAAATAGCTGAAAGGCCAACAAACTTGAAGTAGCAATTGAAAGGCATGCACAAAATTTTTGAGAAAAATTCATACATCCAGCAGAACAGTTATCGAAATTGTGAGAAGTTGCCGGTAAATTACCATAAGGATCTCAATTTTAAAAATTCCCATACATTTTATATATTTCCACCAATTTCATACATTTTCATGAATGTTCATGAATTTCATCAATTGTCCTAAATTTCTATAAATTTTAGAAATTATTCTGCCCTGCTTAGGAAAAATACCATTAACTGCAAAAAATCAATAATGAGTTTTTCATATTGTTGGAATCGTGAAAAAAAGATACACCTGATTATTCAAGTAATTTATTGCATTGTTAATAACGTCAAAAATTATTTTCGAAAAAGACCGCTAACTGCAAAGATTGGGGATTTGTGATTTTAGAGAGAGGCGTAACTGAGCGTTACGGACTTTACTAAAATATTGGACGGTGAAAGTTACAGCATTTTTTCCGGACAAAAGAAAATATGTGCAATAGATTTTCCTAGAAGAATATGTATTTTCAATTTTAAATTCAAAACTTGTTTCAAATGAGTCCAGTTGTCAACGGCGTTTAGCGAGAAACATTTATTGGCGGTTAAGAAATAAAATTTGAATTTTTTTCTAAACCCGAACAATTTTTTGTTAGTTAAAAAAATTATAATATACTAACGCTGAATGCCTGATCTTGAAGCATGCTGCAAATTCCGGGCACTTCTTCCAAATGGATGTAGTCGTCGTGGATTCTCAGCACGTCCCTCTGTAAGATATAATATAGGGATTTGTATTAAAGAATTTTCACAACGAATCCCAAGTATTTGAAATCGGCGTCCCCAAAACCATATTATACCACACGCAGAAAAAGGATCTATAAAATGTACAACAAAATAGGCACAAATATGGACCACATGGCTTTTTGGAAAATTTTAAAAGAAGTTTAGTTTAATCTACTGATTCTCTGTAGATTCCACTAGAGTTTTTGTAAGATCGACTGAAAAGTCATGTCGTTTTTTTCTTTCGTGTTTAGTAATTTAGTACTCATGTTGTAAATAATTCGGATGATATTTTTTCATGCAGGTTTCAGACAAACGTATGCAAATTTAACAATTTTCGCCGTTATATTGGATTCAGCATTTGATTTTTTAACTTTTGATATCAAATGCAAAAACAGTGACTCCGCCCCTCCCCCCCCTGTACAATGTGTTATTCTGCTGCGAGGAGAAATCGAATTTTTGCCACTTTTATTTAATTTTGGACTACTATGCGGCCACTTTATAAATATAGGCTTCCATTGATGCAGTATTATTTTACAGCTTGTTGTTCACTGGCTTTCAAATCTACGCGGATAAAACGCCTACGAGAAATTTCAGACACGCACCGTATGCATACGTCCAGCAGAACGGTTATGGAAATTGTTCAAAGTTGCAAGTAAATTACCATAAGGATCTCAATTTTTAAAAATTTCCACAAATTTTATATATTTTCAAGAATTTCACAAGTTTTCATAAATTTTCATAAATGTAATCAATTTCCATAAATCTCTTTAAATGTTAGAAATTATAGCCTGAGCTAATGCGTATTCGTCTAGCATAACGTTACGAAAAGTAACCGATGAATTACATTACATTCCCATGAGTTTCTGTCAATGTCAATAAATTCCCATAAATTTCGACAAATCTCTAGGAATTATTATAAATTTCGAGATATGCCACAAATTCCAATAAATTTCCACGACTTTCACAAATTTCATAAATTCCAAAAATTTACAGGATTTTTTTCCTTAAAAACGGGGGTTTTAAGTTTATTTTGAAAACGGGGAAAACTACAACACATTTGTCCAGAGAAAATAGGTGCACAATTAATTTTTCTATAAGAATATGTACTTTTTAAATTAAAATTCGAGACTTGTTTCAAAGTTCTCCAGGGGCCAACTCTGTTCAGCGAGAACAATTTATTGGTGGTTAGAAAATAAATTTTTTTTTTTTTTTAATCTCAACATATTATGGTTAGTTCAAAAAAATTATAATATACTAACGTGGATATTCAGATCTCAACAAAATGTCGTCGTGCATTGGCTGTATGGGTTGGTATGGACCATAACCGTGCTGTGTTGCCTGCGAACGTCCATCTATAAGATAGAATATAATTTCATTAAGGAATTTTTACATTGAACCCCAAAAATTTGAAACCGGCGACCCAGAACCCCCACTCATACTAATTTTTAGAGAAACGTGTGGAAATTTAACCATTTTTGTCGTTATCTTGAATCTGCCATTTGAATTTGTTTCTCTTGACATCAAATTCGAAATCCGCGACTTCACACAGAAAAAACTAAGTGTAATCTTTACCCGGATTTCGGGATAAATATTACCTGCAACACAAACTACTCCATGTGGGTAAACTTTACCCGCACATCCCGGGTATTCTTATGTTTTTACCTACGTTTGGAGAGTAAATCTCAATGTTTATCTTGAAGGCCTTGTAAACTGGTCCCTGGAATAAGTTCCTCGCAGACACGAGATTAAACCAATGCACCAGGTGTAAAAAACACATCTTCTCCGGGGAAGTCTGGTTTTTAGAGTGTTTCAGGGTGCCTGGAGTGGGTCCGTCGACGACAGGAGATTTTACGAAAATCCCAGATCTGAAAAGCGCATCTTCTTCGGGGAAGTCTGGCTCAATCTCGTGTTCTCGAGGTAAGTACTGTGAAAAATCAGATTTCCCCGGAGAAGATGTGTTTCTTACACCTGGGGTATTTGTTTAATCTCGTGTCCTTGAGGATCCCACTTCAGGCACCCTAATGTAATGTAAAAAATCAGATTTTCCTGGAAAAGATGTGTTTCTTAAACCTGGTGCATTTGCTCAATCTTGTGTCCTCGAGGAACCCACTCTAAGCACCCTAATGTACTGTAGAAACCAGGCTTCCCAGGAGAAGATGTGTTTTTCACACCTGGTGCATTGGTTCAATCTCGTGTCTTCGAGGAACTTACTTCAGGGACCCTGAAGTACTGTAAAACCCAGAATTTCCCGGAGAAGATGTGTTTTTAACACCTTGGGTATTGGTTCAATCTCGTGTCCTTAAGGATCCCATTCAGGGCACCCCAAAGAACTGTAAAACCCAGACTCCCCCGGAGAAGATGTATTTTTTACACTTGGTGCATTGGTTCAATCTTGTGTCTTCGAGAAACTTACTCCAGGGACCCCAAAGTACTGTAAAACCCAGAATTCCCCGGAGAAGATGTGTTTTTTACATCTGAAGCATTGGCTGGAACTCGTATCCTCGAAGAACCCACTCTAAGCACCCTAATGTACTGTAGAAACCAGACTTCCCAGGAGAAGATGTGTTTTATACACCTGGTGCATTGGTTCAATCTCGTGTTTTCGAGGAACTTACTCCAGGGACCCTGAAGTACTGTAAAACCCAGAATATCCCGGAGAAGATGTTTTTTTAACACCTTGGGTATTGGTTCAATCTCGTTTCCTTGAGGATCCCACTCCGGGCACCCCAAAGTACTGTGAAACCCAGACTCCCCCGGAGAAGATGTATTTTTTACACCTGGTTCATTGGTTGAATCTTGTGTCTTCGAGGAACTTACTCCAGGGACCCTAAAGTACTGTAAAACCCAGACTTTCCCGGAGAAGATGTGTTTTTCACATCTGAAGCATTGGCTGGATTTCCTGTCCTCGAGGAGCCCACTCTAAGCACCCTAAAGTACTGTAAAACCCAGATTTCCCCGGAGCAGATGTTTTTTTTTCACACCTGGTGCATTGGTTCAATTTCGTGTCTTCAAAGAACTTCCTCTAGGGACCCTAAAGTACTGTGAAAAATCAGATTTTCCTGGAGAAGATGTGTTTCTTACACCTGGTGCATTGGTTCAATCTCGCGTCCTCGAGGAAACCACAGTGGGTTTCAAGGTTTTGACATTGGTAGCATAATTTTCTCGAAGAAGATGTTGTTCGCATACCTGGTGCAAGGGTGTGATGTCCGGAGTGTGATTTTCGCGAGCGCAGTTCATCACTGGAAGTCAAACTTAGTCCAAAATTAGTTTGTAGAAATGTTTGTAGAATTTCCGTATGAAATTTCCACATGGAATTTCCACATGGAACTTCCACATGGAATTTCCGTAGAACTCTTTCCGTAGAATTTTTTCACGTCGGTAATCAGTCATCGGAATTCTAACCCAGAGAGAATAACTTCTACTGTAAAGGCCGTGGCGACTTTTGAGAGCTGTCAGATTTATTGTCACAAAGAGCTATATTTGCATAATGGATTGATGGTTAAATTGTCAGTTATAGCAAGAAGCAATGACAGTTACTCTTAACTCACGGTAATATTCTCTGTTTACCCATCAGAGCAGGTGATTTTACAGGCAGATTACTCCCACCATAGGTAATATTTATATTCGACGTACACCAGCGAGTAAAAATACGAAATTACCTGCAACAAAATTTACTCCTAGTTTTTTCTGTGCAGAAACCCCCCATTTAAGGAGTTTTATACAGCTACGGCAAAAAATCGAAAATTTGGCACTTTTATTGGTACGCCTCGATGGATGCAGTGTTATCTTACAGATTCTTTTTAAGTGGCTTTTAAATTTGCACGGCAAAAACTCTTCGAAAAATTTTGGATACGTACTGTAGATTTCACAACAGCCATGCTGAAAGTTGAATGACCAACAGAACTGAGGAGGCCATAGAAAGGCATTCACAAAAATTTCGAACACAATGCATACGTCCAGCAGTATGTTTATCGAATTTATCAAAAGTTACCGGTCAATTACCATATATCTCTCAAATGAAAAAAATGCCATAATTTTATATATCTCTATCAATTCCACAAATTTCAATAAATTTTCACAAAATTCCGTAAATTTCATAAATTTTCAGCAATTTTTATTAATTTCCATAAACTTCGGAAATTATTCTACTGTGATTTGGAAAAACAGCGTTTACTGCGAAAAATCAAAAAATGATTTTTTTCATATCGTTGAAATCGTGAAAGAAAGACACACGTGATTAGTTATATAATTTGTTGCATTGTTCTTAGATTTAAAAATATTTATTGCATAATTTTTGGAAAACACCGTTAACTGCAGACGTAAGTCATAGACGGCTAAATACGGCGTGCAAAAATTCGAGAAAACGAGGTAACGGACAATTACGGACATTATTAGAATATCGGACGGCTATCTGGAGCCGTCGTGATTTCGAAGAGGTCCAAGCAACCCCGAGAAAAAATGTTTGAATTTCGAGAAACGTCGTGACTGCATTTATTATGAGTTGCTACATGCAAAATTATTATTGAAAGTCTGTATGCTTTATTATTAATAACGATCTTAAAGAGACAAAAAGTTATTTTCGTATTATTCGTTATCCATAAAATTTAATAACAGTGATGACATTCTCATTTATAGTTTCGGTTAACAACAGGTTCGACTTCTAATTTATTGAAATTTATAACATTAATATCTGCTGGGCTGATTTAAGCGTGAGTTTCAAAATTATTAAAGAATTATTGATATTCATAATATTAATAATGATAATGATAATAAAATAATAAATAAAATCGGATTGTTTGCTTTAAGGAACCATGATCGTCGCTTCCGGAGCCTACAAATTCTCAGTATTTGAAAATAATGAATAAAATGATAATAAATAATAATAATAATAATAATAATATTGAAGAGATTCAATCGAAAATATGCATAATCATGACAATTCAAGAAAATTTATTAATACATCTTTCAAAATTAAACAGTTCTCAATTGTGTCTTCAAAATTCAACTATTCCAAAAAAATTGTTATTCCAAGTTTCAAATATTCAAGAATTGCTAATTGTAACTGTTTAAAATTGCAGAATTTTGAATTGCAATTTTTTTGAAATTGAAGAGAATTTAATTCTAAAAATTTACAATTTAAAATTTAAAATCATTAACAATAATATGGATAATCTGTGTAATTTCATAATAATAATAATTTTATGATTAAATAGTAATTTGTAATAATTCAATTATTTCATATTCTTTTACCATGACCGGCGTTCTCACAAATTCTGGCCTGCTTCTGAGGTCCGTAATTCGAAAAGAGCTGTAACTCTCGGTTTCGGCGTTTGCCCAAATTTCAGCATTATAATCAATAAATTTAACTGCTTTTCCAATATAACGAATTAACATTTTGTAAAGCCCCCAGAAAAGTGAGGGTTGGATAGCCCCTTACCGAAATGTCGCGAGAACGTCCTACGAAGTGAATGTTTTATGATAATGATAATCACAGTTTGAATATTTTTCTGTTTTGGTTTGTTTTATCCATTCAATCAATTTCTCGAAGGCCAGCCTGTATTTATTCTTAAATTTTGTGGTTAGTAAATCTTGTTTTGCTTTTCTTACTTCTTCACTTATGTCACGGGATGGCATTTTGGTTAGGATTTCCATAATTTTGAGTGTACGGAGGTTCACAATTACAACACTTTGCGACGTGATTGCGGATGATCAAAGCGTTGACGGATTCCATTGTTTTAGATAAAAACATACGATTTATATGGTATTCAGCTGCTTGGGTTGTGATTGGTAATCTCGAATGGCGCGATATTTTTTAAGTGTTAGGTGCGATGTAGATTTTTGTATATTTATGTCTACAGTAAGTTAATGAAATCTGAAGAAATAATTAAGCGTTATTCCGTGGCGATTTGTGGAACTAATTAACCGTCGGGGCGGCAGCGTTTCGAACTAATAAACTATCAGTAGCTGATGCTGTTCGGTGGAGGACTATCTGAATGCTCACTTTTCTGGGGCGTAATAGGCTCATAACATGATGGTATTGAATAAAAGTGCAGAAAATGTATTAGAATCAGCGATGCACGCGAATAGAAATTCGAACAGTGTTTGTCGACTTTCACGGCTTCGTTTATTTTGCAGTTAACAGTGCTCTTCAAAAGCGCGACAGTTATAGCCTGCGAGCTATTGCGTATGCGTCCAGAAAAACTGTTATTAAAAGTTACCCATACATTTTCACTATTTTTCGTAATTTATCATAAATTTCCGCAAATCTAATAAATTTTCATAAATTTCTAAAATTTTTATAAATTTCTGAAATTTACAGAATTTTGTTTTCCGAAAAAGGGTTTGTCGGGCTTACTTTAAAAAGGGGGAAAGGGACAACATTTTTGTCCAAAGAAAAAAGATACGCATCTTAATTACCCATAAGATTATGCACTGTTTAACGTCAAAAATGAAACTTGTTTCAAAGGTTTGCTAGGGCCAACGCCTTTCAGAAAAAAAAAACAATTTATTGGCGGGTATGAAATTAAATTTTGATTTTTTTTCTGAATCCCAACAATTTTTTCTTAGGTCAAAAATTCTATTATATCAACGTTCATAATTATAATTACCGGCATAGCCCAGATTTTGCGTCTGTGTATTCTGCGGCCGATTGCTCCGTTCTCTGATACGGGCCCTCCTCCTTGCTTCCTCCGGGTCCGCGCCATCACTTCCATCTGCAAGATATAATATAGGGATTTTTATTGAAAATTTTTTCCAACAAACCCTAAGCTATTGGTCCAAAATAAAGATAGCCCAAATGTAATCCTAAAGTCAGTTAAATAATAAGTTAAGATAATTTGTTAATTAATAAATTAAGACAAAACCAAGCTTTATTTGGAGGTTAGATTTCATGAAAAGTACATATATTAACTGATAATGGTTGAAAATATAAGACTTTTTCTCATACGTCTTTAATATGACTCGATCAATTAAAAAAAGGTCGAAAAAGTGCTGGAAGTTATTTGCAATAATATTTTTGTTACGTATGATTTATAAAAAGAAAAAAATTTCCATGAAGCACTTTCTGCCGATTTTCCATTTCCTGAAATGCTCCTTGATATCAAAAAGAGCAAGGCAAGTCCTTGTACCTTAGGATGTGTAATTCAATGAAAATTTGCGCCATTCTGCGCTTTATTATAAACCAATGCAAAAACAGCAAAAAATTAAGAAAATCATTTTCGCGAAAGGAATGGTAAGATTTCTAAATTTGTAATTAAAATATAAAACACTAAGACGTGAGTATTTGAATAGAATTACATGAAAATTATTCAGAAAAAATAATTAATTTACAAATTAAAACAAAAGGTAATGTAAAACAATTATTTCCTGAAACTCTTCCTGCAAAATTTAAAATGCGTGAAAAGTCAACTAAAAAAGACTCATGAAGAAATTTCATAAGATGTTTATTTTGTGCTCCGTTATGCGAGGCTAATTCGATTTTTTGCCAATTTTATTGAATATAGGTCCACTGTGTGGCCACTAGCAATTGAGTGTTCTGGCTTTGAAGATATGCCTGGATGGATTAAGTATTCTTTTAATGATTATTATTGCCTGGCCTTATTTGCATTTTATCTGTATTTTACACAACAGCCCTGCTGAAAATTGAATAGTTGGAGGGCCAAAAAACCTGCTTAGATGTACAGAAAATTCCGCGGTGCTAGGCAGTACAGCCTTTAGCATGGCGTTGAATGAACACAGAAATGTTGATAGGTTTTGGTACATGTGTTCTGCATCGTAATTAAGAAAAATATATGTAAATAAAAAAAGTCGAAAAAAGGGAGAAACGTTATTTGAAGTTTGCTTTATCTTTTTTTTTTGGTTCTATTTTTTGCTTTTTTCATTTGAATGGATACACTTAAGAGTGTAGGGTTGTGTGGGGTGAATTGGGGAGATAAAAAGTGATTTTCAGCGTGGGTGTGAGGTGGGATTTAGTTGGATAGGGAAAGTGAGGTTAGGTTGGTTAGGTGAAAGAGCTGAGAGAGAGAGTAGATGGGTTAGAGAGGGAAAGAAAAGAAAAAGAAGTTAAAATAAAACAGATGGAAGAGGAGATTAGGGTGTGGAAAGAAAGGACGGAAAAAAGGCTTGAGAAGGTGGAGGGCAGGACGGAAATGGAAATAAGAGACGGGGATAGCGGGGGCGAGATTAAAGGTATTTGAGAGAGGGTAGGAAATATGATAGAAGAGAAAGTGGGAGAGTGTAGGAATGAAAAGGAGGAGAGGGCGGATAGGGAAAGGATAAGGGCAATGGAGTTGAGAATGGAGAGAAAGGAGAAGGCAGACAGGAGAAATAATATTGTGATAAGAGGGTTGAAGATGAAGAGCGGGGAAGAAAGGGAGGGCGTGGAAGCGCTGCTACAGAGCATAGGGTGGAATAAAGGCAGGGTAGGGAAAGTTAATTTGGAGGGAGAAAGGAGAAAGAAGTGGCGGTTGTGGAGTTGGAGAGCTGGGAAGAAAAGTTGGGGGTAATGCGGCATAAAAATAGGATAAAGGATAAGGAAGTTTTCATCGATCACGTTTTGACGAGAAGGGAAAGGGATGTACAGAGAATGCTGTACGACAGGACGAGGAGGAAGAGGTGTTGAAGGAAGTGCAGGGGAATTTGTTTCGTAGGAAGTAGGGGGTGGGGGTAATGCAGGGTAGAGGAGTTGTGAAGGTGCTTTACTGGAACGTAGCAGGGGTAAAGAAGAAGGATGAGGCGTTCTGGAGGTATATCCAGGAATTTGATGTGGTAGGACTGGTAGAGACGTGGGTGGAAAGAAAGTAATGGGATAGAATAGGGCCAAAGTTGCCAAGGGGGTATAGGTGGAGACTCCAGGAGATGGTCAGAGTGAAGAAGAAAGGAAGGGCTAGTGGGGGAATTATGACGGGGGTTAGAGATGAATTAGAGGAAGAAGCTCACGAAGTGGAAGAGGGGGAGGGAGTGCAAATGAGGAAAGTGAAGATAGGAGGGGTAAGCAGTAAGTTTGTGACAGTGTACAATAAGGATGGGATGGAAAGAATTAAAGAAAGGGTGGAAGACCTGTAAGGTGAAAGAGAGGAGGGTATGGTGGTACTGGGTGGGGACTTTAACGCGAGGATTGGGAGGGAAGGGGGCCTTTACAGGGAAGGGGAGAGCTTCGAAAGGAATTCGGAGGATAGGATAATAAATAAGGAGGGGGAGATTCTAAGGGACTGGATGGAGGATAGAGGCTGGGCGGTGGCAAATGGTATGGCAACTGGGGACGAAGAGGGAGAATACACATACGTAGGTAAAGTGGGGGTATCGGTAATAGATTATGTAGTTATGAATATGCAAGGGTGGGAGGAGATGGAGAGATTCGCAGTAGAAGGGAGGGTAGAGTCAGACCATCAGCCATTAGGGTTGTGGATAAGGGGTGAGAACGGCGGAAGGCAAGGTGGGGAAGAAGTGTCGACGGGGGAGAGGGTTAGCTGGACGAGGGAGGCGATAGAGAAGTATAAGGAGCAGTTAGGGAAGGTACGCTTCGAAGGGGAGACGGTGGAACAGATATGGGAGGATTTAAAAGAGAAAGTGGAAGGGTGCGCGCAAAAGAAGGTATTTAAAAAGAAGAAGAAAGGAATGGTGAAGCCGTGGTGGGATAGGGAATGTAAAAAGATGAAAAGGAAGGTGAAGAGGAAGTATAAGAAGTGGAAAGAGGGTACTGCGAAAAGGGAGGAGTATGTAGAAATGAGGAAGGGGTTTAGATTGATGTGTAAGAAGAAAGAACAGGAAAAGGAGACAGAGCTGGAGGAGGAGTTAGGAAATGTTGACACAGAGGGGGACGTCTGGAAGATAATAAATAGGTTTAGGAAGCGTAGAGTAGGGATAAGCGAGAAGATAGGGAGTGAGGAGTGGAGGGAGTTTTTTAAAGAATCATTCCAGGGCTCAGATTCAAGGAAGAGAGATGATGGGAGTAGAAGAACGGGGGAGGCAGAGATGGAGGAGTTGAATGACGAGGAGATAGAGAAACAGATAAGGAAGTTAAGAACGTCAAAATCAGCAGGGCTGGATGGGGTAGAGAACGAAGCATGGCTGTTTAGTACACAATAGGTTAGGGAGAGGCTGAAGGAGGTAGTGAAGAAAGTATGGAGGGGGGAGGGATTCCCACGAGGGTGGAGAGAAGGGTTAATAGTACCTCTGTATAAGAAAGGAGATAGGGATAGGCAGGAAAGTTATAGAGGAATTACGCTAATGAATACGGCGTATAAAGTATACGCGATGGTGGTAGCGGAGAGGCTGCGGCAGGATGTCGAGGGGAAAGGAATATTGCCGGAGACGCAGGCGGGCTTTAGGGCAGGTAGGAGTACTATCGACAATATCTACGTTCTGCAGCACATTGTGGATAGAGAATTAGCGAAGAAGGGATCGAGAGTGTACGCGTTTTTTGTGGATCTAAAAGGCGCGTTTCCGTCGGTGGATAGGGGGAGGTTGTGGGAGGCGATGGAGGATAGCGGAGTGGAGAGAGGCCTGATCGAGAGGGTAAGGGAGATATATGAAGAGACCAAAGATAAGGTTAGAGGAGGACAGGGGATTTCGGAGGGATTCGGGATGGATAGGGGATTAAGACAAGGGTGTCCGCTTAGCCCAACGCTTTTTGCGATTTTAATTGCGGATATGGAAAGTAAGCTGGAGGCCGGAGTAGTAGGAGGAGTCAGGATAGGAGGGGTTAGAATTTGGTCGCTAGCGTAAGCAGATGACATATTGTTGGTGGCAAAAAGCGAGGAGGCCTTAAAGGAAATGATGAAGAGGTTGAAAAGATACCTGGATAAGAACAGGTTAGAACTGAATGCGGAAAAGTCCAAGGTTATGGTTTTCAGAAAAGGAGGTGGAAGGGGTAAGGTAGGGGAGTGGAAGTAGAAGGGAAAGGCGGTCCAGGAGGTGAAAGAGTTTGTGTACCTGGGCTTCTTGTTTCTATCGGTTGAGTATTTTCCTTATTTTCCATAGAAAATTTAAATCATTGAGAAAGCTTCTTAACAAATATTTGCCTTGAATAAGCAACGACTTGAGTGAGTATGAACTCGAGTGCCGAAAGAAGGTGATTTTAATTCTATAGTTTTTCCTTGTGCAAAAGATACTTTAAGGTACCTCTAAATGAGAATTGGTAAAATTGAACTTATCATTAGTGAAATTGCACTAATTTGTTTAGCGAATTATATCTTTAATCATTTTGTCTTGTAAATTAAAATATCTTTGTAAAAAATTTTCTTGTTTGTCAAATTTCTAATTATGACATTGAAAAGTCAAACTTAAATCTTTTCTACATGAAAACTCAAGTTTTTTTTTCTCGGAAATTTTCCTTTTTTAATTAAAAACGCATCTATTTTAGGAGAAATTGCATCTTTCTTGGACAAAAGTGCAACTTTTTGTTTGGAAAATCAACAATTTGAGAAGTCCTTATTTTTGGTTAAAAATTCAACTGTTTTGTTGGAAATTCGTCCCTTTGGGTTGGAAATTCCAGTATCTTCTTAGAAAATTTACATTTTGTTTGAAACTCATATTTTGATGTTGAAGAGTCGAACTAAAATCGTTTTTGGATAGATATTCGAAAAAATTAATTGAAAATTTTATGATTTTTCCAGGTATCTCAATTTTTTGCCAGGTATACTTTTTTATAGTACTGAGCCATTTAAATATATTCAGCATTTTTTCTAACAATCGTCTCGACAAATGATATTACAAGATATTCTCAAATATATCAGCACTTTAGATTAATTAAGTTATTAAATACTATTGGAAACATAATTAATAATTTCTTGAATTTGTCCCCAAAAGTCTATGAATTTAAATAATCATTGAAATTTTTTTATTTTATATTCTTATACCTGAAATTCAGTGCGTTTTTAGGTAAAATTAATATGGGTACTATAACTATGAAACTCAAATTACACTGCTACAAATTCATAAATTTTCAATTAAAAATATTGACCTTTATTAGGATAGATTAATGTTTTTTAAATAGTTGCATTTTCAACGAAAGAGAATAATTTTCTCCCAACAAAGACGTGAAAACTTGAGTTTCTACCACTGGGATAACAGAATTTTAAGTCAAGATTAAGTGAATTGCTCAGTCGAGATAGAGAAGAGATTGCAAATAAACTGTTAAAGTTTCAACAAAATACGATTATTTTCAACCAGATACTTACATTTTCATCAAAAAACGATCAACCCAGGATTGGTTCAAAAACTATTGGTAAGAAAAGAAATAATCAAACCAAGAATAAAATACTTAAATTTTTAGATAAAAAAATTATTAAAAAAAAATAATTCTAAGCAAAATATGTAAATACAGTAATCCAACTGTTTGGTTGAAAATTAATCTTCTTTGCTTGAGGATTCAACTATTTGGTTTGAAAATGTAGGTTGAACGACTTTGTTGGGAAATAGTTTTTTGTTGAAATTTGTATTTTTAGCCAAAAATCCATCTGTTTGGTTGAAAGTTTAATCATTTTGTTGAAAACTGATCTTTTTTATCAAAACTTTAACTGCGTGGGTAAAATTTGAACTAGGGGAAAGTGGGATATGTTGTCAGTGCGGGGCACGGTGACTCTTGCAAATAATGATCGTGTTTCTTAAATTTCATATTAGTTTTTTTTTCACATAAAATAGCTTTTTGGAGTACCAAAGAATGCTATATTACGTAGAAAAATTATTATCAAAGTGAACAAACACGAGCATCATTTGCAAGAGTCGCCGTGCCCCGCACTGACACCATACCCCATTTTCCCCTACGTATTTTTTGAAATTTTTTTTCAATAAAGGTTTATCTCTTTGGTTGAAAATTTCACTATCTTATTGAAGATTATTTTTTTTTTGTTAGCATTCGCAATTTATGGTAGAGAAGTCATTTTTTGCTCAAAATAAATAAATAAAGTTAAGAATTTGTAATTTGTATCTAAAATATTGTTTTATCACGTTTACAAAAGATCATATGTTGAAAATTTCACAAGATCAAAATACTGGTATTTGAATGTTAATGATCAGGGAAAATGGAAAATTGGTCAAGGAAATATCAGGGAATCTTAAAAATGAAGTTTTGAACCTGCAAAGCAT
This sequence comes from Andricus curvator, assembly GCA_932195095.1. NCBI lineage: Eukaryota > Metazoa > Arthropoda > Insecta > Hymenoptera > Cynipidae > Andricus > Andricus curvator. The sequence continues at coordinate 133,578 of CAKNYM010048322.1, read as the reverse complement.
GAATTATCTTCAATACAAAACATTTTCATTAATTTCAAGTCCCACATCGTCTTGCTTCTGGAAACCATGAATTGCGTACATTAAGAATGGGGGGCGGGGGTAAAAATATTTTTATGAGGTCCGTCCCAGGGGAAGAAGGGTTTAGCAGAAGGCCTATAATCCGTTACTTTATGTAAGTACTGCCCCAAATGAGTCTTTTTCATTTTAAAATTCAACTATTCGTTTCTAAATACATGTATTTGTTGAAAATTTCTCTTTTTGGTAGGAAATTAATCTTTTTGGTTAAAAATTCATATCTTTGGTTGAAAATTCATATCTTTGGTTGAAAATTGGAGTACTTGGTTGAATAATTAACTCGCGTTCAAAACTTTTTTTTCAAAGATTCATTATTTTACTTGAAAATTCATCTCTTTGTTTTAAAATTGAACTATTCAGTTGAAAATTCTACTTTTTGAGTTAAAAATTTAACTATTTTGGTAGAAATGTCATCTTTTCTGGCTTTTTATTTTAGATTGAATCTTTCTTGGTTAAAAAACCACCTATTACATTCATCGTTGAAATTTAATTTTTTTTTGAATTTATAACTACTTCCTTCAAAATCAATTTTTTGTGTGGAAGATTCGTCACTTTGGTCAAAAATTCATGTCTCAGGTTGAAAACTGAAATATTTGGTGAAAAAAGCGTTTTTTTTCTGTGCAGAATGAATTTTCCAACTAAAAATTTAGCTATTTCATTTTTGGTTTTTGAATAGATATTTTCAATCAACGAATTATATTTTTTAGTTGAAAATTTAACTATTTCATTAAAAATTTACGTTTTTCGTTCAGATTTTTTTTTCATAGAAAACTAATCTTTTTGGTTAACAATTGATCTTACTGGCTGAAAATTCACATACTTGGTTGAATGTTGAGTTCTCCTGTTGAAAATTGATTCAATTCTTCTTCAAGGTCATCATTTTAGTCAAAATTTCCTCTCTTTGGTTGAAAATTGAAATGTTTTGTTTAAAATTCGTTTTTTGTTGTTGTTCGAGAATTAAGGGTACAAAAAAGTCTTCTGATTTTGAACATCTTGGTTATTTTTTCGAAGACATGGTCACTTTTTGATTACACCATTTTTTTTTAAATTTTATTATTAATTACCAAATTTTTTTTATATACTCATTCCTAACATATCTGCGCAAGAATAAAACTTTTTCCTCATGCAGTTTTTTTGTAGTATCAACCGTTTGCAAGGTACAAGGTGTCAGAATTATCCCTAAAACTGTGGCAACCTGCTACTCATAACGTTATTTTTTCTTCATAAACTCTCTTGCTTCATTATTCATAACCATTTCTATAAATAAAACCCTTAATGACCAGACTTGATGCAAAAAAAAAAAAAAATTTATTATGCTTTGGTACAAGATAAAACTCAAGTTCATCCTTCTTGAACACAAATAATTCATACGAAGTTTTGCTACATGATTGAAATTTTCGATGGAAATTGAGAAAAATATATAATCAAAACAAATTTTAAAAACCCAAAACAGAACTCTGTTGAAAAGTAGCACACGAAGACCCTGAATTTATATAAATAATTTCAAATCCTTTGATCGATTATCATTTCAATATTCCACAAAATTTGTAATTCTCTTAACTTTGTTCAAACAATTAGAAAGCACGATACAGAAGACCTCCTGAATGTCTCAATAGAGTCAACAATGTCACACCATCGCGTTGTTTTATTCCATTTTTCTATATCTCACGTTTCTCATTTGAATAACCTTTTTTTAATTGTTATGTACAGTCCTAAGTGAATTTATTTATGTTTTTCAAGTAATTAGTTGTTTTTCACTATTGACTTGGGAAATATCTCGACTAATCTCATTGGTGATTTTCTATTAATTTTGAGTGGCTCACTTTTCGCTAATCGAATCTGTAAAATTTCACAAACACTTAGTTAAACTTTACCAATTTGGATTTAGAGAGCAAAGCTCTTTATCGTCGTAAGGCAAACCATTATTTATTTACAGCATTGTGAACAATTTTTTGTTCATAAATTTCTGCTCCCCTACAACCCACAATTTTCACATTGTCAAAAAATGTGCTTTCGCAATGATATGCGGTTTTTAAAACCATTTAGCTCACTGTTTATTGTACAGTAAAAAAAGAACGAAACCTGCAAATGGATCAAACACACTGTACCTTCCGTTTTATTATATTTTTCTGTTGAAAATTTGAATTTCAAACATGAAAACTACGACTACAAAAACCACTGAACCATGAATTTCATTCTGATCGGCCAATTATCGTCTCAAAAACGTCCCAAGTCAGCATTAAGTATAAGTTTTAAATACGGAGCGGTACTTCTGTCTTAAATAAAAGTGTGCAGAGAGGGAAAAACTGCTTACTTAATAATTTTTGCGTAAAATGAAATTTTCGAATCTTCAGGTTAGTTGAGTTTACCCATAAAAAATTTCATTACACGCAAAAATGATTAAATCAAGCAGCTTTTTCCTCTGCATACACACATCAATTTACAAAACGAGTACTGCTCAGTATCTACAAAAGATATCGTTCTAGTATTTACTTAACAAAATAAGATGATTGAATTTGGGGTTTAGAGCTTGAGTCCAATAGCCTTGAAAAAAGATGAAATATCACGCCAAAGTTACGGAAAATAAGGATTCTGGTTTTTGTTCAAGGTTTTCGAGCCGGTTTCCGAACCCGAAACCTGACCTGGTCTGACCTAATCCGAAAAAATACCGACCCGTAGGGTCTGGGTTCTCAAAAATGTTGTACAGCCCTACTTGTTACTCATGAACCCTCTTAGAATTAATTATGAAAGTTTATGTTTATTGATTTTTTCAAAGAAAAATATATTTTTACTTAATGCCGGTATGGGACGTTTTTGAGACGATAACACAGCTCCACAAAAAAAATCGAGAAAATTACCCCTGGAGTCTGACTATGTCTATCATATGTGTTCAGGGACGCTGAATCCAAATGCGGGTTCCATTTAACCCCATCACGTCAGAATTTTCCATTATTATAATTATACCATTAAGCCATTTCCCTTTCGGGGTAGGCGTGACTTGTTCAAAAATAGGCCCAAAAACCCAATAAATCCTCTATCCATTGTCCAATCAATCCCAATAACCCCATTGCCCCATAAACCCTCAACCCCTTAAACCCATAATTCCTTAACCCCATAACCTCAAAATGCCATAACCCCAAAACCCCCGAACCCGGTAAAAAAGAGACATATGCGCGTTGAAGCCCTGGAACACAGTATGTTCGAGCCATGCATGCTTCTTGAGCTCTAAACCCACATTCTTCAATAACCCCATAACTCCGGAACCCCATAACCCGGTGAGAACGAGACTTTCGTTGCGAGAACTTACGTTTTGCCGAACATTTTGTTTTGCCACACATCCAAACAATTGCTTAGAATATTGTATTAGACATTTTTAAATTGAGGAAGGTTCAATTAAATGAATTAAACAATTTTGGAAGATGTTACTATTACAAAGCTTCCTCTATGAGGAAGCAAAGTTTGTAATTTTTTAATATCATCAGCATGAAAAATGTGAAAAATCAAAAACTTGATTAAAAAAAAAAAAACGTAGTAGGCGTCTGTTCCCTTTGGGGTGCTTTATTAATGTGTGTTCCCCTTGCCTCACCAGCCACTGATACTCGGGATCCGATCCCTGAATAGTATTTCGTGTGTTTGTCATGAAGGCATAAACGCCGTTATCTAGGGTCTCTGTGGGATCACGGAATAACTCAGTTGCCCACCGTCAACCACGTGGAGGTGCCCTGGATAAGTAGTACAGTAATGACGTCCGAAGATTTGACTCATAAGAGTTCGTACATAAGGCTATTCTCGCCGGGTTATGGGGTTTCGGAGTAATGGGGTTATTGAAAAATGTGGGCTTAAGGCTCAAGAAGCATGCATGGCTCGAAAATACTCTGTTCCAGGGCTTCAACGCGCGTATGTCTCTTTTTTACCGGGTTCAGGGGTTTTGGGGTTGTAGGATTTCGAGGTTATGGGGTTAAGGGGTAATCGGTTTAAGGGTTTAATGGGTTATGGGGTTATTGGGATTGAGTGGTCAATGGATATTGGATCTATTGGGGTTTTGGGCCTATTTTTAAAGCTATGGACAATCCTGACGTGATGGGGTTGAATGGACCCCGAATTTAGATTCAGCGAAACCGAAAACATATGATAGACATAGTCAGACTCCAAGGGTAATTTTCTCGATTTTTTTTTGTGGAGCTGTGTAATGGTACGATCTTATTGAAATTTCCTGCTCAATGGTTCTTCAGCAGCTATGTTTGAATTTATAATCAAGATTTGAAAAATAATAATTATAAAGTGGCAGCTCCGATGTGTTCAAAAAAGTCGAAGGTTTCGTTTTATTTTTCTAACCGTACAGAAGGCAGTTATTTAAATAGTTTTGAAACCCGCATATGGTTTCGAAAGCACATTTTTTGATAAGTTGAAAATTGTAGCTTGTGGGTAAGCGGATATTCATAGACTATATTGTTTACAAGGTTGTGAATAAATAATAGTTCGCCGTACGAGAGTCAAAAGTTTTATATTTTGCCACAGATTCATAAAGTTTTTTTTTAATCTAGTTTTTCAATCGGGCAGAATGGGCATAAGTATCAAGTTGGGTGCTTAAAGAATTATATTTTAGTTTTGAAGCTTTTTCGTTCTCTGATTTAAAACTGGTAAAATTTACCTAATTTATAACGAAATTCAACAGATTTGACTAAAAAAAACTGTGCCAGTAGAAATTATTAAAAATTTATTTATTCGAATAGTCAAGATATTTCCTAATTCAATAGTGAACAAATAATTGCTTGTTTAAAACGAACGATGTGAAGGTGTCACATTGTTGACTCTAGTGACACATTAAATTGGGCATATTATGCTATTGTAAAAGTCACGTAGCCTGTCTCCAGCTTTAGCCTTCTGATTATTTGAACAAACTTGAGAAAAAAAGCATTTATCCAATGTTAAAGTGTCAAGAAATCAATGGGCTTCAAATTGATTACACACATTCAGGGTCTCCTGGCGCTACTTTCAGGCTGAATTCTGTTCTAGATTTTAGAATTTAGAATTTTGTTCCGGCTGTACATTTTTCTCATTTCTCATAAAAAATTGCAATTGTATAGCAAAATTTGTAAAAATGATTTGCCTTGATTAAGGATGAACTGGAGTGTCTAAAGAAATTTATTTCTTTTTTATAGGTTTTGTTGTTACGCAAAAGGTCACTTTATTGCCCCTCTGACTCAAGATTTTCAAAGCTTAACTAATTATTAGTGAAATTTTACAAATTCGTTGAGCGAAAACTGGGCCCCTAAAGTTTAGCAAAAAATTACTGATTTGATTAGTCAAAATATTTCCTAATTCAATAGTGAAAAACAACTAACTGCTTAATAAATAGCTGTGAATTCGATCTCGAGTGTTTCCACTTTGTTTCTATTTGTAATTATGTGGTGCTGATTTCAAGAGCACTTTGCTTCCCGTTAGCAAATGTTTTTGCTTCCTCATAGAGGAAGCATTAGTTATTTTTTTCAATAATAGACAAACCAAAGTCTTCATTTTGCTCAATTTAAAAATATAAATTTAACAAAAATACAAAATTAGAAAATAATACAAAAAATTTTTATATACAAACACAAATCAGACAAATCAAATTTTGTATTTGAAATTATAATTTTTCGGGCTGGAAAAGGAAAGGAAAATTTTCTGTCATTCCCTTTCCCAGCTTTATGATTTCTTTACAAAAATTGTCAGAATTACTCTATTTGAAAATTTATGATCAAAAAATCTTTTCTATTCATGCGTCGTCAACTTTGAATTATGTCGATGAAAAAAGTTTTCCTGTTTGAAACAGATGACTCAAATATTGTAAATGAGCATAACTTCCTGAATCTTCAATATATATATATACCATTAAACCATTTCCCTTTCAGGGTAGGCGTGACACTACCCGATTCGGGTAGTGTTTCTAGGTTTTTCTTGTAGTTATAAATAACTACAAGTGTGGGCTCACCACACCCACGATGTGCCAACAGCACTCATGTCAGTATTCTTGAATGGTCACCCATCCAAGTACTAACCGCGTCCAACGCTGCTTAACTTCAGTGATCTGACGAGAACTGGGGTTTTCACCGTGGTATGGCCGTTGGCAATAAAGTGTATTAATAAAGTGTATATAAATAAGTGTTTTCAATAAAGTGTATCAATATCATAGATCAATCGATTTGCCACGAATCAAGGAATCTTTTCTGTTCTTGCATCAACTTTAAATTACATTAATGAAAAAAGTTTTACTATAAAAAACGATTTTCAAAATATATAAATTACCATATAATCCCTACTCTTTGATAAAATGTATTGATAGTATAGGTCAATAGATTTATCTCGAACCAAGGAATCTTTTATATTTTCGCATCAACTTTGAATTATGCTAATGAAAAAAGTTTTACTATAAAAAACCGATTTTTAAAATATTATTGAGTGCTAAAAAAATGCAATCAATATTTTTAGAAATCCTTCAGTCAGTTTCAAGATATTAGTGAGCGAAATAAGCTCTCCAAATTTCATCAATTTATCTGCAACCGTTTTCTAGTTATCGTGTTCAAAAAAAAGCCTGACATTCACGCACTAATCCACACATACAAACATCCACACATCCAAACAATTGCTTAGAATATTGTATTAGATATTTTTAAATTGAGGAAGGTTCAATTAAATGAATTAAAAAATTTTGGATGGTGTTACCATTACAAAGCTTCCTCTATGAGGAAGCAAAATTTATAATTTTTTAATGTCATCAGTATGAAAAATGTGAAAAATCAAAAACTTGAATCAAATGATACGCTGGTGCCACATTTCTATGACTACTAAAACAATAAGAAGGTCATACTAATAAATTGTTGACGAGATCTAGTCTGCTTCTACTTTCGAAGTATTGTCTTCTGATTGTTTGTGTCTAGCTACGAAAAATAAGAATTTTTGTCAAATACAATGGATCAATAGGCTATTAATTAATTACGCGTATTTGATGTCCTCATGTGCCTCCTTTTTATGTAATTCTGTTTTCCATTTTCAAAATTTTTTACTCTTCTACATTTTCGAAGTTTGCCATAGGAAATTAAAATTATTGAAGGGAACGTGGATTCTTAAAAAATATATTGCCTAACAACCTGTGGATAAATAATGGCTCATCGTCCTAAACAGCGTAACGAAAGAAAATAAGTTTTATCTTGTGTCAATGAAGAAAGAGAGTTTATGAGGAATAATAAATGTTCTCAATAGTAGGTACATTGGTTTTGCAACAGTTCTAGGGAAAAATATGATATTGGTTGGCTTGGATGATTTTATAATATTAAATGAAATGTCTAGACGATTTTTGCTGTCGAAAATAGCAATTTTTCAAATACCAATTCACGGAAAGAACTTCTATTCGATCGGAAGATTTCTTTCTGCTTTCAGTAGATCTGATCTCTATATAGATAATTTTTCTGAGCAATAGATTCTGCGGTATAACTGCGACACATATATAAATTTTGTTAAAAAATCATTTGTTTGTGACGCTGTAATTCGCAAACGGTTTATATGACCAAAGAAACTGCAAGAGGCAAAAAAGTTTTTTTGTTCGGCTCAGAGATGCTAAAAATAATTTTATAAAACAATTCAGTAATAAATAATGAACTATTTAACATAATTGTTTGAACAAAAGCTGACCAAGATTTTGAAAAAATAACCAAGATATTTGTACTCAGAAGACTATGTTTGACCTTTAATTCTCAAACAAATTCGAATTATCAAAAAAAAAAAAAAATCATCGAAAACGACCCTTACTATACGAACACGTAAGGTGGTGAAAATAAGTAATTGGATTTCTGTTATATTGAAATTAAGAAACGTGTGTATATAGTGAGTGTGTTTCTGAAGTGAGCCTGCACGGTCTCACCAGGCCTGGAGTTCGAAGGATGAAAAAGATTTTTGGCGTTTTTCAATTTTTAAATATCGAAAATAAAAAATTAATTATTTTCATTGTTTTGGTGTGCATATTGTGTGGCCATAATTTTTTATTTATTTTTGTTAACCATAAAGTTATTCTTTGATCTTATCCCAAAAAATTATATGCTGTGATATGAGCATAACAGAAAAAAAAATTTCGGTATTGCAACCAAATTTCATCCAAAAAAAAATTGTTACGAAATAGCAATAATTTTTTTAGCTTTTTCTCGTACATTCAATTAATTGTTCTTTTAGTTGCACTAATATCCTATACGACATATATTTGAGCTATAAAAATCGGTTGCGACAATTTTGAAAAATTCACATTTTTTTGTTTTTTAATATTTGTGAAAAAATTTTTGTGAAGAATTTTTTCGAAGTAGGCACTTGGGGTAAATTATTCCAATTGTTGTAGGAACTTACCTCTGAAATATTAACCCAAAACAAGCAGCGGAGCGCATCCATGCTTATACCCGCCTACGGCCTTTTTGAAATTATTCCCAAAGCTATCACGCATTCGTCCAGAAAGAACTGGTATCAAAAGTTACTAATATATGATCACACACTTCCATGAATTTCCGGAAATTACCATAAATGCCCATAATCACTATAACTGGCAAGTAACTCCCAAAAAATTTTATAAATTGCCATAAATATCACGAATTCCCAATATTTTGCTCAAATTTCATGAATTCTCATAAATTCCTAATAAAATTCATAGAAATTAATGAAATTTGTAAAAATTTATGAAAATTTATCAAATTTATGGAAATTTTTGAAAATTTACGGAAATTTATGTTATCTTACGGGAATTTATGAAAATATATGGTAACTTACTAGTGACTTTTGATAACAATTCAGCTGGACGTATGTGAAGTAGCGCAATACGCAATCGTTTGATATAATGGAAAAAAAGGTTTAGATGCATAGACGAAAGGCAACAAATTATAAAGATAAATATTTGGAACATATGTTGGCATACACGTGGGGTCTCAACGAAAAATTTCCAAGCATATGTTGGGAAGAATTTCAGTTTGAACCTCATTCATTCTTATCATTTATTTCAGATTTCAAAGGTAGGAGTACACGTCCATTAATGTTTCTACCATATGTTGGGAAGAATTTGAATTCAAGCTGCAATAATTATTAGGAAATCTTAATTACATAGCATGAACTTAAATTTTTGCCAAGATGGGTTGAAAAATTCCAACCTTAACCTTTACGTGTACAGATAAACTGAATTTTTTGCTAACATATGTTACAATAATTTCACTTCACATTTATTTATTTCCGTCTTCGTATCTGAAAACGTGGCCTAATTCAGTTTCGAAATTGTAGAATCAAAAGTTCTGGCGCACCGTAAACTAAAAATTTTGCGAAATACGTACAATGATAGTTAACATATGTTTCAACTGTTTCAAAATGAAATGAGAATTTTTAAGTATAGTCGATGCCTGGATGTGAGATATTTTAATGTATGATTGAGATAATTTATGTTATATTCTACTTACAAACAGAATTGAGACATATTACAGACATCAAGAGCAGCAGAATAGGAGTAAAAATGTTCATCTTTATAGAGACAGGAACTAATTAGTGCAATATTTTTAGAACTTCAACTGACAAGATCTTGAACTGGTTGTACTTGTATATATACTCGCCTCCACGTCATATTGACAAATAGCATTACGACATGTAAGTGGTAAAATGGCGTTTTTCCTTCTAGAAAAAATCTGTTTACTGTCCTTGGAAATATTAGACGTTCGAGAAGTAGACTCGCTCTACACGTGAATTCCATGGATTCCGTGAATTCCATGAATTCTGTGAATTCCACGAATTCCGTGAATTCCATGAATTCCGTGAATTCCATTAATTCCATGAATTCTGTGAGTTTCATAAATTTAGTGAATTCCGCAAATTCCATACATTTTGTGAATTCCGTGAATTCCATTAATTCCGGGAATTCCACGAATTCCATTTCCGTGAATTCCTTAAGTTTCATGAAATACGTGAATTCCATGAATTCTGTAAGTAAGTAAGTAAGTATACCATTAAGCCAGTTTCCTTTCAGGGTAGGCGTGACACTACCCGATTCGGGTATTGTTTCTAGGTGGATAGTTTCTTGTAGTAAATAACTACAAGTGTGGGCTCACCACACCTACGAGTTCCATAAATTTAGTGAATTCCATGAATTCCGCGAATTCCATCAATTTTGTGAATTCCTTGAATTCCGTGAATTCCGCGAATTCCATGAAATCCATAAATTTCGTGAATTTCTTAAGTTTCATGAATTCCGTGAATTCTGTGAATTCCATTAATTCCGCGAATTCTATGAATTCCATAAGTATACCATTAAGCCATTTCCCTTTCAGGGTAGGCGTGACACTACCCGATTTGGGTAGTGTTTCTAGGTGGATAGTTACTTGTAGCAAATAACTACAAGTGTGGGCTCACCACACTCACGATGTGCCAACAGCACGCAGTATTCTTGAATGGTCACCCATCCAAGTACTAACCGCGCCCAACGCTGCTCAACTTCAGTGATCTGACAAGAACTGGTTTATTTAGCGTGGTATGGCCGTATGGCCATAAATTTCGTGAATTCCTTAAGTTTCATGAATTTTGTGAATTCCATGAATTCCATAAATCCCGTGAATTCCATGAATTCCATGAATTCCGTGAATTCCATGAGTTCCATAAATTTAGTGAATTCTGCGAATTCTATAAATTTGGTGAATTCCTTGAATTCCTTGAATTCCATTAATTCCGCGAATTCCATGAATTCCATAAATTTCGTGAATTCCTTTAGTTTAATGAATTCCATGAATTCCGTGAATTCCTTGTGCCCAATTTTCGATTTATAAACGCTAAAATACATGTATTGGAATGCTCGACGGAGCTTTACGATTTAGAGCACTTACAATACATGTATTGCACTTTCGTCATTCCAATACCGTGTTTGCAATTTTACCTTACGCTTGTATTGTAGAAGTGTTGGAGAATTTCAAACATTTTTAACAGTGTGGAGAGGTATGCCAGGACAGAAAAGTGTGGTGACAAATAATTTATAAATAGAGTGTTGGTGGAGTGAATGATGCCTGTAACAGAAGACCTTGTAAACTAATGAGCCCGAGTGGGGAGCTTCACTTGATGACTTTGCCAGGCTCTTCACATGGGGGAATTGCTAGAGAGATTGATCAGCAACTTGTGTCGGGGCAGTGTTAATGAATGAACGTGTTATTCAAATACGTAACACGGGAATTCTAGATCAATCCATATTAATCCCTTTCTCACCGAGTGAGTCACGCTTACTCCAAGAAGGAAATGGCTTAATTGTATAACAATAATAATATAGGGGAAACCACTCTACAGTAGATAAGAAGAAAATCAACAGCATTCAACTGCATCAGTTTTAAAAAATAAAAAAAGATGATCATTCCTAAATAAAGCTTACATATTCAGTTGAGTATTCTTATAGAAAAAAATATTACGAAATTAATTAATTAGCTGTATTAAACATTTTTATAAGACCTGGTCAAAGCTACGATTTTGACACCTTCGTCCATCAATAGATAATTGTTTCTGGTATTTCTCCTGGGCAAGTCAGAATACTCAATTCTGGATAATTATAATTTTTCATTAATATACTTACAATTAAAATCAATTTATTGAGTATATAATAGTTGAAACTATGATTATTTTACAAAAAAAGCAAAATTTTAAATTATTCACATTTTTTTCATCTCTGATATTTCGTAAGATTGGTACGATTGCTACGAGATGTTTAATATTAATACAATTTAACCTGATTCACGATGACAGAAAACTGCAGCTTTTTTACGTACCTTAATCTTAAAAATAATATCTTTTCCGAAAGGCTGCTTGAAACACAATTAAAATTTAAGAGCTTTTCAATAACTATATCATATATTCAGGGTCCTCATGCGCTACATTTCAAGAGAATTTTGTTTTTGATTAAAATTTTTTTTTTTGGTTATGCATTTTCCTTGTATTCCATAGAAAATTTGAATTATTCAGAAAACTTCTTAAAAAATATTTGCCTTGAATAAGCAATGCCTTGAGTGAGTATGAACTCGAGTGCCGAAAGAAGGTTATTTTCATTCTATAGTTTTTCCTTATGCAAGATACTTCGAGGTTTCTCGAAATCAAAATTGGTAAAATGTCACTAATTATTAGTGAAATTATACAAATTCGTTCCGCAAAAATTGGACCACTAAAGATTAGTAAAGAAATTACTGATTCGATTGGTCCAAATATTTCCAAATTCAATAGTGAAAAACAACTAATTGCTAAATAGAAATATATGAAACTGTTTACGTCTATATATAATAACTTTTTAAAGCTATAAACATGGAAAACGTGAAGAATAAAAAAGTTAAATAAAATTACGCATCGGTGTAGCATTTTATCACTATTAAAACAATAAGAAGGCCATACAAAGGAATGTTTTACAAGACCTAGTCTGCTTCTCCTTTTAAAGTATTATCTTCTGATTGTTTGCACATAGTTGAGAAAAAGAAGAATTTTTGTCATGTATAATGGATCAATGGGCTCCCAATTAATTGCGCGTATTCAGTGTCCTCATGCGACTCTTTTTAAGATAATTCTGTTTTCAATTTTCAAATGTTTTTGCGGTTCTACATTTTTCTATTTTTCCATAGGAAATTGAAGTCATTCATGGGAACTGGAATTTCTAGAAAATGTATTGCCTAACAGCCTGTGAATAAATAATGCTCGTCGTACTAGACAATGTAACGAATGAAAAAACGTTTGATCTTGTGTCAATGAGGAAAGAGAGTTTCCGAAGAATAAACTATGTTATCGATCGCAGGGACAGGTTTTGCAACAGTTTTAGGGAAAATTATGACACAGGTTTGTCCTCGATGATTTTTTAATAATCTATCAGCAACCTGGGTGGGAGCAGTGTTGCGGAATGAACGTGTCATTTGAATAAATAACACGAGAATTCCAGATCCATCTAAAATATCTATACCTAACACCTATATACCTATCTACCTTATACCTATCTACCTTATACCTTATACCTATATACCCGCCATACACACTACTATTTTCCAACCGAGCAAGTCACGCCTACCCCGAAAGGGAAATGGCTTAATGGTATAAGAATAAAATAATAATAATAATAATAATATGTAATGTCTCGACAATTTTTCCTCGTAATAATAGCAACTTTTTAACATCGATTCCCGCAGAGAAGTTTTTGCCTTCAAGAGATCTAATCTCTGTTTAGATTATGTGAAAGTTTTAATTTTTTCTAAGCAATGGCTTCTGTGGTATAACGGTACAAATATGTCCATTTTGTTAAAAAATCATTTGTTTGTAACGCTATGAATTGAAAACGGTTTGAACTAAAAAAAAGTGTAGGAGGCAAACAAGTTTTATTCGCGCTCAGACATGCTAAGAATGATTTTGTAAAAAAATTTGGTAATACATAATGAAATTGTTAAAAAAAAATTTCAAACAAAAACTGAACAGGATTTCAAAAAATTAACAATAATATTCGTATTCAGAAGACTTCGTTTGACCTTCAATTCTTGAACGACGAAATAAAAACAAATTTTTAGCAAACTATTCAAATTTTAAACCAAATTATCTGTGACACTTTGGTGGCTTAATTCCATACTTATTCAAGCTGATGCTTATTCAAGGCGAATTATTCTCACAATGTTTGCAATATAATTACAATTTCCTATGAAAAATCACAAAAATGTACAATCAAAGCAAATGTTTAAATTCGAAAGAGGAACTGTGTTGAAAAGTAGCGCATGAGGATCCTGGGAATGCATAATTTATTAATATAATAAGTCATATTTATCCCGTGTTGATCCACTGCATTTTTGAGTCTGTGAGAAATTCACAATTTTTATGAATTTTTTCAAACAATCTGAATGCTACGCTTCTAAATTGAGGCAGACTTTGTCAAGTTTGCGATTTCATAATATGACCGTCTTATTATTTCAATAGATTTAAAAATGTAACACTATGGTACTCTTTTCAAACTTTTTTATTTTTGAAACTTCTGTATTTTTCACGGTTTCCATTTTGATAACATTTTTTCGAATTATTAAATACAGCCCTACGTAATTTTATTTATTTGAATCAATCAATCAGTCGCTTTCCACCACCGAATTAGAAAATATCTGGGCTGATTGAGTTATTAGTTTTTTGTCAATATAGAAATTTTCAGTCTTGTATTTGGGATCGTAAAGTCAGAGAATTTTTATAGCTTTAAATAACTGTCAAGGAGAATAAATTTGGAAATTTCCAATTTTGATTTGGAATTGTCATATTTCGTTTCTGAAAAATTGTAGGTTGAAAATGAAAAATTCTTTAGGGAAAAATTAGGGAAATTGCAACATAAAGTTTCGCGGCAATTTTTATATAATATTCTTGTTAGAAATTCATTTTCCTTGTATTCATATTCATTTTTTTTGAAAATATATCTTTTTGGGTTGAAAATTCAATTTTTTTCGTAGAAAATTTATTTTTTGATTGAAATTCATATTCTTGTGTCGAAAATTAAACTAAAACCTTTTTTGAAAGAAAATTTAACTGCTTTCTGGAATATTTCTCTTTTTGATTTGAACATTCGTCTGTTCTTGTAGAAATTTCGTCCTTCTTGGATAAAAATGCAACTATTTGGTTCTAAATTCAACAATTTTTCTAATAAGTCATCCTCTTCGTTTGAAAATGCAATCGCTGTGCTGAAAATTCAATCACTGTGTTGTAAATTCGTCACTATTTGGCTGAAAATTCAACATTCTTTTGGAAAATCATCCTTTTTGGTTTAAAATTCAATCGTTGTGTTGTGAACTCATCATCTAGGGTTGAAAATTCAAGTATCTTTTCAGTATCTTTTAAAAAATTCTTCAATTATAGTAGAAATTCCGTCTTTCTTAGATAAGAATGCAACTTTTTGCTTAGAAACTTCAACAAATTTGTTAAAAAGTAATCCTTTTATATAAAAAATTCAACTGTTTTGTAGAAAATTCATCTATTTGGTTTGAAAATTCCAATATCTTGTTAGAAAATTTACTTTTCGTTTGAAAATCATATTTTGATGTTAAAAAGTCAAACTGAAATCTTTTTCTGTATCAATATTTAACACAAAAATTATTTGTCTTTTTGATTTGAAAATTCATTTGTTTTAGTAGAACTTTCATATCTTTTGAATGAAAATGCAACCAGTATCTACTACCAGTGTATCTCTAGTTTTTTACATGTATGAGTTTTCATTGTACAAGGCCATTTAAATATATATTTATCAATTTTCAAAACAATTGTCCCTGAAGATGTGTTCAGTTTTGCGAGTTTGTTATGAGTAATTTTTTTTTTCAGTTTCCAGGGATTCAATTAATATGTATGTTTTATTGAGAAAGCTTTGACACATTATATTATATGATATTCTTGAATATATCAGCACCATCGATTAATTAATTGAATACTACGAAAAACATAATTATTAATTTCCTCAATTTTTTCCAAAAGTCCATGAATTTAAAGAATAATTCAAATTTTTATATTTCATTTTGTATACTTAAAACTCAGTGCATATTTAGGAAAATTAATATGGGCACTATACTTATAAAATTCAATTTGGCTGCTTCAAATTCTTACTTTTCATTTAAAATTATCAAACTTACAATAAGACAGAATAATTTTTTTTAAATGGTTGAATTTTCGACCAAAAAGAATAATTTTCTACCAACCAAGACGTGAAAAATTGAATTTCCACTATAAGACATTTTCAACCAAAATTTCGAATTTTTAACTAAAATGACGAACCCTCAAGTGGGATAGATGAATTTTAAGTCAAGATTAAGTCAATTTCTCAGTCAAGATAGAGAAGGGATTGCAAAGAACCTGTTGAACTTTTCACATGGTACAATTATTCAGAACCAGATACTTAAATTTTCAACTAAAAACGATCAATTTTTAATCAAGAATAAAATACTTCAATTTTCAGCTAGAAAAATTAATTTCAACAAAAAAATGTATATTGCAATTTTTGGAGAGCAGCCACGCCCTCAAAAAAATTCCCTGACTTTAAAATAAATACTTTACAATTCCAGGTTTTCCAGGTAGGGTGGACACCATGTGCAACTGTTCGGTTGAAAATTAATCTTCTTTGCTTGAGGATTCAACTATTTTTTTCGAAAATTTTGGTTGAGCCACTTTGTTAAGAAATCATTTCTTGTTAAAGATTTGTGTTTTCAGTTGAAAATTCAAATCTTTGGTTAAAAGTTTAATCATTTTTTTTAAACTGATGTTTTTTATTTCAAAATAATAATTAGAAATTATTTCTTTTTTCTGAGAAATCGCATTTGATGGTCGAAAAGTCATTTTTTTCTTTAAAACAAATAAATGAATTTTAAAATTTGACATTAGTATCTGAAATATTGTTTTATCAAACTTATAAAACATCACATGTTGAAAATTTTACAAGATTAAAATACTTCTATTTGAATGTTAATGATCAGGGAACATGGAAAATTGGTCAAGGAAAAAGCAGGGAATTTTGAAAACAAGGTTTTCACCCTGCAAATCATGTATTACCTCCAATACAAAAAAGTTTCATTAGTTTCAAGTCCCATATCTCTTAATTTTTGGAAACCATGAATTACGTACAGTGAGAGGGGGGGGGGGGGGGTAGAAATATTTTGATGCGGTTCGTTTTAGTGGGAGGAGGTTTTTGCAGACGGCCGTTATGTCATTGAAGTACTGTCCCAAAGGAGTCTTTTTCATTTTAAAATCCAACTATTTGTTTTAAAATTCATGTATTAGTGGAAAATTTTTCTTTTTTGGTAGGAAATTAATCTTTTTGGTTGGAAATTCATCTCTTTGGTTAAAAATTGGACTGCTTGGTTAAATATTAAACTCCTTCGTTCAAAACTTTTTTTTTGAAGATCCATCTTTTTACTTAAAAATGCATCTCTTTGTTTCAAAATTTAACTATTGTGGTAGAAATTTCTCATTTTCTGTTTTTTTTTCAAATTTGATTTAAATCTTTCTTGGTTGGAATATCAACTATTAAATTCATCGTTGCAAATTAATTTTTTCGTTGAATGCATAACTGCTTTGATAAAAATCAATGTTTTGTGTTGAAGATTCGTCACTATTGTGAAAGTTCATGTCTTAGGTTGAAAACTGAAATAATTGGTTGAAAAAGCGGTTTTCTATTTGTTCAGAATTAATTTTTTTAAATGAAAATTCAGCTATTCCATTTTTGCCTTGGTTGAATGTTGAGCTCTTCTGTCAAAAAATTATTTAATTTGTTCTTCAAGATTCATCATTCTACTCGAAGTTTTCGCTCCTTGGTTGAAAACTGTAATATTTTGTTTAAAATTCGTTCTTTCTTGTCGTTTGAGAATTAAGGGTACAAGAAAGTTGAAAAAATTGGAAACTACGAAAATCTTGGTTATTTTATAAAGTCGCGGTCAGTTTTAGCTTCTACAATTTCTTTAACAATTTTATTATTTATCACCAAATTTTTTTTATATAATCATTCTTAGCATCTCTGAGCAAGAGTAAAGCTTATTGCCTCATGTAATTTTTTTGCAGTCAAAACCGTTTGCAAGTTACAGCGGTGTCAAAGTTTTCCCTAAATATAATATATAAAAATATATTGTAAACAATATATTTTTCATAAATCTCCGCCCCCTACAACCCACAATTTTCAGATTACCAAAAAATAAGCTTTCGGAATGATATGCGGTTTTTAAAACTATTTAACTAACCGTCTATTGTACAGCAATAAACAGAACGACAATTTCGAAGCTACCTTTTATCTTATTCACGGATGTCAATAAGGACGGTGCACTGGCGGAAGAGAGCCAACCATCGACTCCTTCCAGCCCTCCGTCCGGAACACTACACAATTCTTTAAATGTTGGCAAAAGGAATCAAATAAGCAATCATCACTCGAAAAAACCTGCTTAGAATTACCGACTAGTAATTCTATCCCGCTTAGAACCTGTGATATAAGGAGATGCCTCTTCTGGAACTATCATGGATATGGTAACTTTTTTGAATCAAATATTGCCATTAAAAATCTATTCTTGATTGGCTTAGTAGAAACCTGGTTGACGTATAAGGGTCCATTGAACCCCTTTCATGTAAACGATTTCCATTTTTTTGATTCCAGTGCCATAAAACATTGCTCGAATGGTAGAGCGAGCGGGGGCATTGCCCTTTTCATTAGAAAAACTAATTTTCAATGCCATTTAATTGATAAATCAGAGTACTGGATTTTGATTCGGATTTTTAAAGCTGACTATGAATGTATAATTGGAACTTGTTATTTTAAGCCCGCTATTGACATTGATTATGTACTCGATTTATGGAAGGATACAATAAGAAACGTAGTCACTAAGTATGCTAACACGCCAATATGCATTTATGGAGATTTTAATTGTAGAGTAGGTAATCTCGGAGAGAGCCTATGTGACTATTTACCACTTACTAACGTAGATAGGGAAAGAAATAGCTTGGATGAAACACACAACATAAAAGGTGTTAAACTAGTAAAATTAATGGAGAAAAATAATTTTATACTGATCAATGGATTTAGCGACAATCCTGCGAAGTTTACCTTTGTTGCATCTGCAGGAAAGAGTGTTATTGACATATGTTGGTGTAATCTTGAAGCTTTAGCATTACTCTTTGATTTCAAAGTTGACTATACTATAACCATGTTCGACCACTTTCCCATCCTAGTTTGATTATTTCTAGATTTAAATCCTAGTATTCAAACCGATAAGCGTACGTGCTCACCAATATAATATTTTGTTTGGAAACAAGATAAATATTTTGATTGCCGAGAGTCCATGCATCGTTTACGTAATATAGAAATTAATATTTTAGATTCAAATTCTGATAGCCTATATAATAACTTAATAAAAACTATTCAGGATTGCCCAAAACAATGTGATATGATAGGCACCAAGTTTTTCCCACCTAAGGCTAATTATGTAAACAAACCGTGGTTCGATATTGAATGTAAAGAAGCCAAGTCTGCTCTATCGAGACTATTAAAGTCTGCTAGAGATACGAATTTTGCTGAAAAGAATAAATTGGAGTTTCTTACTGGAAAAAAGAAATACAATAACTTGATCCATCAAAAAAAGTTTGAATTTAATCAGAATACTATTAATGCCCCGGAAAATGTCAGAGATAGTAAAACCTTTTGGAAAACCGTTAACAAATATCGGCACTCAAAAAAACCTTTTTCTCCCTTGGACATCATCAGTTGGGCAAGTTTTTTAAAATTAATTTTACCTCCACGTACCATAGATCCTGCGATTTATATTGATGCAAGACATCCTCTACTTGACAAAGATATATCTTATTTGGAAGTTAAAAGAGCTATCAGAAAGGCTAAGTTAGATAAGGCTCCTGGACCGGATGGAATAGCTAACAATTTTTACAAATCATTGCCAGAGAACTGGATTCATTATATTGAAGCCTTGTTTAATAAAGTTTTGTATGAGGAGACGATCCCAGGTGGTTGAGCGGAATCTTGAAGCTCATGTTTTATAAAAAACAAGATCCTTACAATCCTCATAATTATCGTCCGATCGCTCTACTAAAGTCCTTACCAACATTTTTTACACAAATTCTTTCTTCGAGATTTGAGCATTGTGAAGATGAATGTAAAATAATACCAGAATGTCAGTCCGGTTTCCGCAGGGGGATGGGGTGCATGGACAATATATTTATTTTAAATACGTTAGTCCAAAATATCATGCAAAAGGAAGGAAGATATCTTTATGCGATTTTTGTCGACTTCACTAGAGAATTTCTATCGGTAAATCAATCTCTGCTTTAGCATAAACTTCACAACTTAGGCGTGAGTTCAAACTTCATTAGAATAATGAGGAACTTATATGATCTGGCAAACACACGTGTTAAGGTAGATGACAAATGTTCTGATAAAATACAGATAACGGAGGGTGTGTTACAAGGGGAAACCTTAAGTTCGCAATCTTTTAATCTCTTCACCTCTGACATGGAGGAATTTTTTAGAGCGAAAGGTCTGAAAGGAATCAGGATATTTGAGTCTGACAATGTCATTATAATCATGTATGCTGATGATGTAGTTATTTTTGCTGAAACGAAGATTGACGCATCTAAAAAAATTAGCAGCTCTTAGTGAATATTGCCTTCTTAATAAACTGACAGTAAATAAGATTAAAACAAAAATTGTTGTTTTCAAAAGGGGAAGACTAGGTGCTAAATTATTGGATATTGAATTTGAAGGAAATCCCGTAGAAATAGTTGACAAGTTTGTTTTTCTTGGAGTGCCATTCTCAAAAACTATCATTTTTAATGAAGCTCCCTATGCAGCAATAAATAGAGCTAACTTGGCTTCTGCTTCAGCTAAAAAAATTATCCTGGAATCAAAATGTAACGCGTGGCATTCGATTACCAAAATTTACGACTCTCTTGTGAATAGCTCGTTGTTATATGCGGCCCATATCTGGGGCTTAGGACAATTAGAGAGACTGGAAAAAGCACAAATCCGCTTATACAGAGGCTTATTTCGTTTAAGCAAAGGCACTCCTCATTTTGTAATCAGACTCGAGCTAGGGTTACAATACATTTCCTGTCAGGTGGTAAAGATGGCTCTAAACTGGGTCGCTCAAGTTTTAGATATGGAAGATTCGCGCTTGCCTAGTATGTGCTTGAAATGTCTTATTTACGCTTTAGAAACAAAAAATTTTAACTACAACTGGCTTAAGCAATTACATTTTCATCTTGTTAGGGCTGACATTCACATTAATTGACGAGACAGTGATAGGAGGGAGTTTAAGATGCAAATTCCGAACATGCTTGTTAATCTACAGAAGTTTCTTAACTTTCCGGATATACAACTCATGAATTCAAGTAACTTTAGCTCAATTTATAGAAATATTTTTTATGAAAGTCTTAGGTCGGATAACATTTACCTGAAAGCGCGTGTACCTCTCTATATCAAGCGTATAATGATTCAATTACGAACTTCCTCGAAATTTGTAATTAAAATTACTAGGAAAGATCATACGACTGTAATTGATCCTAGGCATAACTGTTCTTTGTGTAACCTTAACGAAAAGGAAGACTTGTGGCACTTATTTGTCAGATGCCCAATGTATTCGCCAATGAGATCATTTTATTTAAAAGAATGCGAAAATATAGACTTAGCCAACCTTTACAAACTTTGTGTACTAGCAGATAGAAGAAGAATATTTGATATTGGTAACTTTGTCACTAAGATTCTAAAACTTCGTGCATTCGGGCTTTTCGAATAATGTGAATATTATTATTAATAATGTAGGTAGCGCTAGACTTAGTCAAGAGAATAGTTTTATAAATGCGACTGATTATAATTAAGGTATTTTAGCTATTAAGTATTTTTTTCATACTTTAGGTATTATCTGAGAATTACATTACATTACAAATGTTCAGGTTAGTTGATTTTACCATTGAAAAAATTCACTACACGCAAAAAATATTAAATTAAGTAGCTTTTCCGTCTGCATACACTCTTCTGTTTACAAAACGAATACTGTTTACTTTATTATCTAAAAAGTATATCTTTCTAGCGTTACCTTAACAAAATAGTTTTAAGAACCGCATGTCATTGCGAAAACACATTTTTGGATAAGTTGAAAATTGTAGCTTATATTTGCGCAAAGATTCATAAAATATATTGTTTATAAGGCTTTGAATGAATAAAAGTTCATCATACGTGAGCGAAAAGTTTTATATTGTGCCACAGATTAATAAACTTTTTTTCTAATCAAGTTTTTTTCAGCAGGCGCGAGGGGAATACGTATCAACTTGGGTGCTTGACAAATTATATTTCATTATTAGAAAATTACTGATTCAGTTAGTCAAGGTATTTCCTTATCCAACAGTGAAAAACACATTGCTTGGTAAAAACGAAAATATGCAGGACTGTATGATATAATAATTTTTGAAAAGTTATAAAGATGCAAAACGTGAAAAAAATAAAACTTTAATAAAGCGACGGGATGGTGTGTCATTGTTAACTCTATTGATACGCTAAGAAGAAGAAGGCAAACAAATATATTGCCTAGCAGCCTGTGAATAAATCATGACTTGTCGTAATAAAAAATTTAACGAAAGAAAGAACGTTTCATCTTGTGTCAATGAAGAAAGAGAGTTTATGAAGAATAAACAATGTTATCAAAAGTAGGTATACGTTTTGCAACAGTTTGAGGAAAATTATGCCACTGGTTGGCCTGGATGATTTTTTATTACCAAATAAAATATTCAGACGATTTTTGCTCGCAAAAATAGCAATTTTTTAACAACAATTCACGGAGAGAAGTTTTCATTCAATTGGAAGATTCCTTTTTTTCTCTCAAGAGACCTAATATTAAACGAAATCGTTGAAAAAAAAACTTATCAGGATGTCGAAAAAATAACCAAGATATTCGTTATTAGAAGACTTTGTTTGGCCCTCAATTCTCAAACAATAATAAAAAAACAAATTTTCGACAAAATATTTACATTTTCTGTGAGTCTTCAGCGGCTGAATTTCATACTTCTTCAAGCTGATGCTTATTCAATGCAAATCATTCTTATAAAGTTTTCTAAGTCATTGCAATTCTCCATTCAAAATAGGAAAAATATACAAACGAATACATTTTTGGAAATCGAAAAAGGAACCCTGTTGAAAAGTAGCACATGAGGATCCTGATTATGCAATACTTACTAATATATTGATCCATATCGATCCCATATTGATCCATTATGTTTTTGAATTTATAAAAAATTCTCATTTTTCTTGAATTTCCTCAAAAAATATGAAGGCTGCGCTTGCTAATTGATGCAGACTTAGACAAGTTCAAAATCTCATAATATGACCTTCTTATTATTCCAATAGAGTTAAGAATGTAACAGCATAGCGTTTTTTAAAAAACTTTTCTATTTTTCGAACTTTTCCGTTTTTTCCGTTTTCCATTTTTACAACATTTTTTGAAGTATTATATACAGCCCTATGTAATTTTATTTATTTGCATCAAGCAATCAGTTGTTTTCTACTACAGAATCAGGCAATATCTCAACTAAACGAATTAATTATTCTGTGCAGCAGGCAGATGCTGGTTTTAAAGTTTCCATCTAAAATGTCAGGGTTCTGAAAGTAAGAATTTCCAGTCTCATATTTGGGGTCCTTTATTCATGTAATTTGTATAACCTTAAATAACTGTCAAGCAGAATAAATTGAGAAATTCTCAATATTGCTTTGAAATTGTTCTATCCCGGTTCTAAAAGATCTTGGTTGAAAAAAAAATACTAGTTCAAGATTCTCGTCTTCAAGTATTACTGGCCAGGGAAAATGAAAAATTGTTCCAGAAAAAATTAAGGAAATTTCAAAATAATGTTATGCGGAACCTTAATACAGTATTCTTGTTTGTAATTTATTTGCCTTGTATTTATATTTATTTTTTTTTGCAGCTGCTTCCACTTGAAGATTATCTTTTTAGTTATAAATTTTATTATTCGTTCAAAAATTTAACGATTATGTTGAAAAGTCATCCGTCCTGCGTTAAAATTTAAGTGTTTTGTTGAAAATTTGTCTTTCTGATTTGAATATTCATCTATTTTAGGCGAAATTGCATATTTCTTGGCTAAAAATGCAACTGTTTATTTAAAAATTCAACACTTTTTTTGAAGATTTATCACCTTCGTTTGAAAACTCAACTATTTTGTAGAAAATTCGTCTCTTTGGGTTTAAAATTCCAGTAACTTCTTAGAAGATTTACTTTTTGTTTGAAACTCATATTTTTATGTTGAAGAGTCAAATTATAATCGTTTTTGGATAAATATTCGATTTTTTTCCAATTTGTCTTTTTGATTTAAAAATTCATCGGTTTTAGTAGAACTTTTATTTTTCTTGAATAAAAATGCAACCAGTGGCTACTCAAATCCTGGAAAATATGCATTGACAATTCCAGAGGTTTCCCAGGTATCTCAAGTTTTTGCCAGGTATAACTTTTTGTATTACGGAGCCATTTAAATATATTCACAATTTTTTTAAACAATCGTGTCGACAAATTATATTATAAGATATTTCTGAATACATCAGCACCATCGATTCATTAAGTAATTAAATACTACTAAAAACATAATTAATAATTTCTTGAATTTCTCCCTAAAGTCCATGAATCTAAATAATAATTCAAATTTTCTATTTTATCTTCTTGTACTTAAAAAAGACGTTAAAAAATTGAATTTTCACCAAAAAACATTTTCAACCAAAATATTGAATTTTTAACTAAAATGATGAACCTTCAACTGGGATAGAATAATTTTGAGCCAAGATTAAGTCACTTTTTCAATCAAGATAGAGAAAAGATTACAAACTGTTGAATTTTTAAAAAATACAATTATTCTTAACCAGATACTTAAATTTTTAACTAAAAACGATCAATACTCAACAAAGAATAAAATACTTGAATTTTTAGTTGAAAAAATTATTTTAAAAAAGAGGAAGAGTTCCCAGCAAAATAGTTGAATATAGTGATATAAAGCTACTTTTACAAATGAAGAATCATTGCGATTCAATTCTATATTGCAATTTTTAAAAAGTAACCACGCCCTCGATAAATTCCCTGACTTTAAAATAAATCTCTGTCAATTCCCGGATTTCAAGTTTTTCCAGGTAGGGTAGACACCCCGTGCAGCTGTTTGGTTGAAAATTAATCTTCTTTGCTTGATGATCCAACTATTTTGTTTGAAAATTTAGGTTGACAACTTTTTTAGGAAATCATTTTTTGTTGAGATTTGTATTTCAAGCTGAAAATCCATCTGTTTGGTTGAAATGTTCAATCATTTTGTTGAAAACTGATCTTTTTTAATAAAAATTTAACTGCATGGGTGAAAGCTGAACTGCTTTGTTGATGTAACATAAATAAATGAAGTTGAAAATTTGAAATGTGCATCTAAAATATTGTTTTATCATGTTTATAAAAGATTATATGTTGAACATTTCACAAGATCAAAATACTGGTATTTGAATGTTAATGATCTTTATGTATGTACTGTCTCAAATGAGTTTCTTTATTTAGAAAATCAATCCTTTTGGTTGAAAATTCATCTCTTTGGTTGAAAATTGGAGTACTTGGTTGAATATTCCAGGGGGTGATGGCAATGCCCACTGGAATATCGAGAGCGCGAGTTCTCATGCTCCCAAGCTAAGATGTGATCGCCGTGTCGAGAGCTGAATGGCACCAGGGCCAACAAATCCTTGGACGCCCGGTCTGCCCCCCTCAGTAGAGGTGGTCAGGCGGGGGTTTGAAAGGAGGTGTCTTAACGGAGACTTTGGGACACCAGGTCGAATCCCATAGTGTTTAGACCCGCCCCCTGCAAGCGGGGCTCTGTGGGGGGTGTTTCCTATTTCCCTAGCTTCTCGTGGGACATAAATGTTTCCAACAAATTTAAAAAATCAAAACATAAACGATGAGGGATCCGTTTCGGGTCCATCATCCAACCCACCGCCAAAAGAGGGAGGCTCCGTAGGGGGCAACCCTCCAGAGGCGGTGCGAAACAATGAAGATGGTGGAGACAATTATGTCGAAGCCGTGGAAGTGCAGCTAACGGAACTCTCCGTAGGGAAGAGGCACCGTAGCGGAGCACAAAGAAGGAGAGCCCGTAATGCGCGGCTCGCAAACAGCAGCCAAGGCTCCTCACAGGGGGCAGTGGCTGCTCAAACTTTACCCGGAGCAACTCCTCAGGCTTATTCTATAGGCAAGAGGAAGAAGGGCTCCGGAGAAACTCCCCCAAACAGGGAGTTAAAACGGCAGAAGGCTCTGGTAACACAGGGCCTTACTTTCGCGCAGATGGCCAACAACGCCCTGGTGAGAGTTGTCGTTGCGTCGGGTTATCCTGATGACTGTTTAACTCTTGAGGATTTGGACAGGTTGAGGGATGAAATCTCAAAAGGGATTGACGTGTTACCTCGTGAGGGACGCGCCCCCAGATTCAACGACATCTTCATCAGGTCGGGGGCTATCGTTGTGGAGGCCGCGGATCTCTGATCGCGAGACTGGATTATGGAGAAAACCCCGATGTTCAGGCTTAGAGAAGGTCTGAACTTGGAAGTCAAGGAGACGGAGTGTCTGCAAAGGTACCGCAGAGCGACCGTACTGATTCCCGGTAATCCCGAGAGTCCGGCGACCGTTCTGGGGCGCCTGAGTTTTCAGAACCCGTCGCTACGAACTGATTCGTGGAAGGTGTTTTCCGACAGGCAGGGATCCAGGCCGAAGGGGAGAGGCTGGATTCTGGTCGTTGGTCTTCCCGAATCTTCAATCAGAGCCCTTGCCGCTCTAGATTATCGTCCCTATTTAGGGGCGAGTAGGGTTACCTTCCGGGTGACCCAACTGGGATCCGCTGGGGTCCCAGAAGCGTCCGGAGGTGCCCCGAACTAGCCTTTCAATGGCTGAGACGGGAATCTCCATTACGCAGATTAATTTGCACCACAGCAAAGGCGCCTCGGTGGTTTTAGCCAGACGCATGTCTGTGGTGCAGACAGGGCTCGCCCTAATCCAAGAACCCTGGTTATACAGGGAAAGGATTTGTGGCTTGTCAGGATGTGGCTCCATATATAAGGGGCCACGCGAAAAAACGCCAAGGGCATGCATAGCCGTCAAGGGTATGGATGCGATCTTGGTGCCTAAATTCTGCTCTAGAGATCTCACCGTTATTAAGGTGAGACTCAGGGGCAGTAATGGAGAAAGGCTAGAGGTATTTATTGCCTCGGCTTATTTCCCTGGCGACGCCGAGGGACCCCCGCCTCCCAGAGAGGTGGATGCTCTAATTCGGTATTGTCAAGAGAACAATATCCCTCTGCTGTTGGGCTGTGATGCGAACTCTCACCCAACGGTGTGGGGAAGCACAAACATCAATGACAGAGGTAGAGATTTAATTGAATACATAGCGGGCACAGAGCTGGAGATTCTGAATCGGGGTGATACTCCCACATTCCAGACTAAAAACAGGAGTGAGGTTCTCGATTTGACTCTATGTCCAGGTGCACTGAGGAGCAGGGTAGTGGATTGGAGAGTCTCCGATGAGGAGTCTCTTTCGGACCACAAACACATCGTGTTTCGATTAACCCTAGGTAAACCAGTGGTTTCTAATATCAGAAACCCCAGAAATACACTTTGGGACTCATATAAAGAGGAACTCAAAGGGAGGCTTGCGGAATTCCCCACAAGCTATGGTACCATTGATGAGTTGGAGCACGCCGCAGATTTTCTGCGAAGGGCTCTGACAACATCATATGAGAACAATTGCCCTACAAGCACAATTAAGTCTAGGAAGGGAGCAGAATGGTGGAACACCCACCTGGAGAAACTCCGTAAAAAGACAAGAATGTTGTGCAATAGGGCAAATAGAACTAAATTGCCTTCGGACTGGGACATCTATAAGACGGCCCAGTGTGAATACAATAAAAACATAAGGAAGTATAAGCAGGAAGATTGGAGGGGCTTCTGCGAGGAATCGAAAAACATTCCGGAAACAGCGAGGGTCCACAAGATCCTGGCGAAAAATCCGGAAGCTCGCCTCGGGCTCATAAGGCTCGATAATGGTGAGTTTGCCGCAGATGAAGAAGCAACGCTGGATCACCTGATGGAAGTTCACTTCCCGGGTTTTCAGCGAATCCCAACCGACCAAGAGGAGGAAGGCCGGGGCCAAGGTGTGGAAAGGGCCGACTGGAATTTCGCCGCTAAGGTCGTTGATTACAAAAAGGTGGAATGGGCCGTAGGGTCCTTCTGTCCCTTTAAATCACCAGGGGCGGATGGCATTTATCCAGCACTTTTACAAAAAGGCATGGATGTAGTCGTCCCTCCTCTGCCAAATTATTTAGGGCAAGTATAGCCCTTAAACACGTGCCATCGGCATGGAAGGATGGCAGAGTGGCCTTCATACCCAAACCTGGGAGGGAGGGTTACACTGCTGCCAAAGATTTCCGACCGATCAGCCTAACGTCTTTTATCTTGAAGACGCTAGAGAAGCTGGTCGAGAGATACATTAGGGATGAGGTGCTCTTGGCCTCCCCGCTGCATAAAGGGCAGCATGCTTTCCAGGCAGGCTGCTCGGTGGAAACTGCGCTTCATGCTGTTGTGGCAAAATTGGAGCAGCAGTTGGAACAAAAGGGGTCCGCTGTGGGCGCTTTCTTGGATATAGAGGGTGCTTTCAGCAATACTCCTCCAGAAGTCATCTGTCGAGAAGCTTTGAGATGTGGCGTGCCGGACCAGCTAGTTTGCTGGATAGGAAGCATGCTGCATCGAAGAAGACTCGAAACCAGATAAGGTGAAGGCCTAGTAAGGGGGATAGCTCCGCGGGGTTGCCCACAGGGGGGTGTCCTGTCGCCCCTCCTGTGGTACATTGTAGTGGACGGCCTTCTTCGAAGGCTAAATAAAGAGGGGTACTATACTCAGGGATACGCGGATGACTTTGTAATCCTAGTCAGGGGGGCTCATCTGTAAACGCTGATGGGTCTTATAAGGTCGGCGCTGCGCATCGTATAGCTCTGGTGCGATAGCTCAGGGCTCTCGGTAAATCCGGAAAAGACCAATCTGGTCATTTTCACGAGAAATTATAAAGTCCCGAAAGTTGACGCTCCTGTATTTTGTGGTGGGAAGCTGACTTGTTCAGACTCGGTTAAATATCTGGGAGTAATCCTAGATGGCAAGCTGAACTGGGCAAAGCACCTGGAGACCCAATGCAGGAAATTTGTTATGACTTTTTGGATGTGCAGGAGAGCCTTTGGGTTGACGTGGGGGCTAGGGCCTAAAATGCTTGCATGGCTCTACTCTGCTGTCTTAAAAACCAGGCTCCTACATGCGGCCGTGGTCTGGTGGCCACGGGTGAAACTTAAAACAATGCAGGACAGGCTGCGAAGATTACAAACGCTAGCATTTAGGGGCTTGACTGGAGCAATGAGGACTGCGCCCACAGCGGCAATAGGATTCATGCTCTGTGAGGAACCCCTACATGTTGCGATAACCGCTAGAGCGGCACACGCGATGGGCCGTCTGGCAATAGCAAATAGATGGACTCCGGGGACTAGACACACTAGACTCCCGATTGATATCAGCG
This sequence comes from Andricus curvator, assembly GCA_932195095.1. Lineage (NCBI taxonomy): Eukaryota > Metazoa > Arthropoda > Insecta > Hymenoptera > Cynipidae > Andricus > Andricus curvator. The sequence continues at coordinate 104,397 of CAKNYM010048322.1, read as the reverse complement.
CACAGCCGATTCTACAGATGAGGCAAAATAAAATAACAAAACGCTTCAACTTCGCCAAAGCTTTCCGCGTCTGCATCCCAAGCATGGATCTGTGGGAAAAAAATGGTAACCCACTTCTCCAGGGGGAAATTTGGTATACAGATGGCTCCAGGGGAGAGGGAGGGGCAGGAGCAGGAATTTATGACAGCAAGAGAGGGAAAGGTATAGGGATCACACTTGGGCGACACGCTACTGTCTTTCAAGCGGAGGTCCTGGCCGTCCTTCGCTGTGCTGAAATATTAATAGAGCAAAACGCTGCTGGCAAACAGATTACGATCTGTTCGGACAGCCAAGCGACACTAACTGCAATAGGGAAACCAGACATAACATCAGAACTGGTTTGGGAATGCAAAAAGGCATTAAACCAACTTGCAGAGAAAAACAAAGTGGCTCTGATATGGGTCCCTGGTCACACAGGGATCAAGGGCAATGAAAAGGCGGACTAGTTGGCGAAACGCGGTGCAGCGAGCGAATTCATAGGACCGGAACCGGTACTGGGAATAGCGTCTTGCTGTGTTGGGATGGCCATTAAAAGCTGGATCCGAACAAAACACCGGAAATGCTGGGAACAAACCCAGGGTTGCCGTCAGGCGAAATCCATCCTGGGGTATACCTATAGGATGGGCAGAGCTAGGGAAATCCTGGGTTTACCCAAGAAAGATATAAGGACAGTGGTACGGACCCTAACAGGGCACAACCACTTGAACTATCATATGCACAAAATGGGGTATAACCCCACGACAGAGTGCAGGAAATGCGGCAGGGATGACGAAACATCCCTGCATGTATTATGCCAGTGCCCGGCATTAGCTAGGCTCATGCAACAGACCCTCGGGGCCCATTTTATGGACACAGAGGAAATTGCAACACGATCAGTGGTCGACATACATGGCAGTTTTAAATCCTACTTTTTGCGTTTAAAATTTAACTATTTTGATAGAAATGTCATCTTTTCTGGTTTTTTATTTTAGTTCAAATCGTTCTTATTTAAAATGCTACTTTCTTCAAAATAAATTTTTTGTGTTGAAGATTCGTGACTTGGGTCAAAACGTTTTGATCACTAAAATTCATGTCTCAGGTTGAAAACTAAAATATTTGGTTGAAAAAACGTTTTCTTTTCTGTGCAGAATGAATTTTTTAACTGAAAATTTATCTATTCCATTTTTGGGTTTTGAAAAGATATTTTCATTCAACAAATGATCTTTTTTAGTTGAAAATTCAATTATTTGATTAAAAATTTACGTTTCTTGTTTACAGTTTTTTTTTTCGTGAAAACTAATCTTTTCGTTTAACAATTCATCTTTCTGGTTGAAAATTCACCTACTTGGTTGTTTGAGAATTAAGGGTACAAAGAATTCTTCTGATTTTGAACATCCTGGTTCTTTTCTTGAAGTCATGGTCAGTTTTTGATTAAACAATTTTTTAACAGTGTTATTATTGATTATCAAATTTTTTAATATATTCATTGTTAGTATCTCTTTGCAAGAGTAAAACGTTTTGCCTCATGCAGTTTTTTGTAGTATAGACCGTTTGCAAGTTACAGCCGTGTCAAAGTTTTCTCTAAAACTGTTGCAAAACCTATACTTACTATTCATAACATTATTTATCCTTCCTAAACTCTCTTGATTAATAATTCATAACAATTTTTCTAAATAAAAACTCAAGTTCATCCTTCTTCAAGGCAACAAAACTTCTGCGAAGTTTTGCTACATAATTGCAAGTGTCTATAGAAAATTAGAAAAATATATAATCAAAACAAATATCAAAAATCAAAAACAGAACTCTGTTGAAAAGCAGCGCATGAAGACACTGAATGTGTATAATTAATTGCAAATCCATTGATCCATTATCATTTCAATATTCTAAAAAATTCGTATTTCTCTTAACTTCGTTTAAACAATTAGAAGGCACGATACAGAAGACCTTCTGATTGTGTCAATGGTTGTCATCAATGACACACCATCGCGTTATTTTATTCAGTTTTTCCATTTTCCACGTTTCCTTATTTATGCTCGATCATATATTTGTCTCGCGCTTCGCGCTCGATCATATATTTGTCTCGCGCTTCGCGCTCGATTATATATTCACCTCGCGCTACGCGCTCGGGCGTATTTACATCGCGCTTTACGCTCGGCTCCTCTAGATTTCTGAACTTCGTGTTCGACTTCGATGAAAAGAAAAAGTTTGTTTACGAATCTTATGAAATTATCAAAACCTCTACATATTAAGTGATTGTTAAATTTGTTTTTATTTTATACTGAAAAGGAACTTTATTTACTCAAGGTTCTATCGACCTTAAGGAAAACATTCTCATCCAGACACTCGCGCTTCGCGCTCGATATTTGATTTGAAAATCATTTGAACCTTGCGTTCCACGCTCGGTTCTGTGCACCGTATGATAGAAACAAAAAAGTTTGAGCGCACTTACGACGCGCGATTTGGTAAATACACTAAGCGCGCACCTTGTGCTTCGTGTTATATGTTCTTCATATACAAATTACTAAATTTGTATTTGATTTCAAATGAAAAGTAATGATATAATTTAGGCGACAAATTTTATCAGTTAAAATTTTATTTTAGCTTGTGCCGTTTTTCAAAAAAGTAAATTTTTTTCATTTTGAATATATTCTTACAACAAAAATTGATTACAAGTTTGTAAACCTTTTTTTAATGCACAATTTTTGTTTATTTACCTGTTTTCGTACCTTGCATTGTTTTTTCAAAAATTTGATTTTTTTTACTGTCAATGTTATTTTTACGAATAAAACAAAAACTACGCATCCTATCGAAACATGATTTAAAACAAATTTGTATCTCCTTCTTGGAGGAACAAATTTTGTTTATGTCATTTTTTTCGTAGCTGCTGTTATTCGTCTACAAATTTGATTTTTCTATTTTCAATGCTGTTTTTTACGAATAAAACAAAAACTACGCGTCATATCAAAAAGTGAGTCATTACAAATTTGTAGATCTTTTTTAGGTGCACAATTTTGGTGAAATGATCTTTTCCCGTATCTTGCATAGTTTGACAGCAAAATGGAATTTTTTATTTTTCATTATTTTTTTGTCCGATCAAAATTTGAATTTTTTATTTTTCGAAAAATTCAAAAAAGTGTTATAAAAATATTATAGGGTGTTCGAGAAGCAACGTTTTTCTCCTCTAGACTTTTTTTCATATCGTGCGTTTTTCGGCCTAAAATGTTCATCTTCGATTGTTTTTTGGAATTTTGAAAATCCTATAACTCCAGTAATTTTTTTTTTATCACGAAAAGTCATTAGGATATTTTGTTCGTCATTTTGCTTACTACTAATAACCGTACATAGAATTTTCAAATCTTCAAAAAAAGTGGTCTTAAAAATTTTCAAAATGTGCTCACTTTTTGAATTTTTATCCAAAATAGCTGGTTAACGAACTCGTTCATTCTTTTTAGGCCATAAAAAAGTGTGCCAAAGATTAATCAAATCTGATCATTTTTTCGAAAGTTATCGTGGCTAAAGACAGACAGACATACAGACAGACTACAGACAGACACCTTGGTAAAAATCGTTTTTTCTGACTCAGGAGGTCTCAAAACGTGGAGATTGGATGAAAACCGACTATTTCAAATTTTACATAAAACCAATACCTTGTTGAGAATTTGGATTCCAAGCTTGAAAACTACGTCTTGAAAAACCACTGAACAGTAAATTTCATTTCGATCGGACAATTTATCGTCTCAAAAACGCTCCAAGTTAGCCTTAAGTATAAGTTTTAAACACGGAGCGGTACTCCTATTTTAAATAAAAGTGGGTAGAGAGAAAAACTGCGTACTCAATCATTTTTGCGTAAAATGAAATTTTCGAATGTTTAGGTTAGTTGAGTTGACCATTAAAAAATTTAATTACACGCAGAAATTACGAAACGGAGCAGCTCTTACCTCTATTTACGAAACGATTACTGCTTACTTTAGTATCTAAGAAGCATATCGTTCCAGAATTTACTCAGCAAAATAAGGTGATGGAATTTGGAGTTTAGAGCTTGAGTCCAATAGCCTTGAAAGAAGATAAAATATCACGCCAAAGTTACCGAAAATAAGTAGAAATTTCAAGCAATTTCTTCATTAAACTTATGGGCCAGTATTCCGGTTTTTGTTCAAGGTTTTCGAGCCGGGTTGCGAACCCAAACCCTGACCTGGTGTGACCCGATCCAAAAAACACCGAACCGTTGGGTCTGGGTTTTCAAAAATGTTGCACATCTCTACTTGTTACTCATAAACCCTCTTGGAATTAATTATGACAGTTCCTGTTCATTGATTTTTTTGAAGAAAAAAATATTTTCAGCCAATGCCGATATGGGACGTTTTTGAGAAGATAAGAGTGTGATCTAAGTGAAATTTCCTGCTCAGTGGTTTTTTGAGCCGCTGTTTTTAGATTTATAATCAAGATTTGAAAAATGAAGCCCTCAGAGGAAAAATGCGAATCAGAGAGTTTTGAGGAAAAACAGTAAAGAAAAAGTTCCGAGGAAAAACAGTAACCGAAAAAGTTCAGAGGAAAAAAGGTAAACAGAACCGCGAGCTAAAAATGTTACTCGGAAATCTCCGAAAAAAACGTTATAGAAAATGTTGAGGGATAAAATGTGATAGAAAAAGTTCCGAAGAAAAACGTTTATTTTGCTATTATAAGTTGATCACGAAAACACTTTAAGAAAACAACAAGAACGTCAATATGATCAGGTCCATTAAGCTAACACCTCCACAATCGAATTTTGCGATTTTTCATAGCTCAGAATTTTGGACTTCTTTAGGGCTTTTTTTGGGGTCCTCGAAAATACCCATGCTGACTTTTGAGCTCCAACCCTTATCGTTGAAGATCAAACCCTTGGTACAACGCAAATATGACATTGTCAAAGAAAAATCTTTTTCAGAATTTTACAATGTGGCTAGAGTCTCTGATTTTCGGGCTCCTCGAAGATATCCACTCCGATGTTTGGACTCCAACCCTTAACGTTAAAAATCAACCCCTTTGTACCACGCAGATATGACTTTGTCAAAAAATAATCTTTTTCAGAATTTTACAATGTGGATAGAGACTTTGATTTTCGGACTCTTCGAAATTAACCACTCTGATGTTTGGGCTCTAACCCTTACCGTTAAAAATCAACCCCTTTCTCTGACACAGATATGACTTTGTCAAAAAATAATCTTTTTGAGAATTTTACATTGTGGCTAGAGTCTCTGATGTTTGAGCTCCTCAAAGTAACCACTCTGATTTTCGGGCTCCAACCCTTAAAGTTAAAAATCAACCCCTTGATACCACACAGATATGATTTTGTCAAAAAATAATATTTTCCCGAATTTTACAGTGTGGATAGAGACTTTGATTTTTGGGCTCCTCGAAAATACCCGCTCTGATTTTTGGGCTTCAACCCTTACCGTTGAAGATCAATCCCTTGGAACCACGCAGATATGACTTTGTCAAAAAATAATGTTTTTAAGAATGTTAAAGTGTCAATAGAATCTCTGATTTTTGGGCTCCTCGAAAATACATACTCCGATTTTTGGGCTGCAACCCTTCAGTTTAAAAATCAACGCCTTGGAATCACGCAGATATGACTTTGGCAAAAAATGATCTTTTTGATAATTTTACAGTGTAGATAGAGTCTTTGATGTTTGGGCTTCTCGAAAATACCCACTCTGAATTTTGGGCTCCAACCCTTATCGTTAACCCTTATCGTGGCTAGAGTCTCTGATTTTTGGGCTCCTTGAAAATACACACGCCCAAAAATCAAAGTCTCTTTCCACACTGTAAAATTCTGAAAAAGATTATTTTTTGACAAAGTCATATCTGGGTGTATCTAAGGGGTTGATTTTTCCCGTTAAGGGTTGGTGATCAAAAATCCAAGTGTGTGTTTTCGAGGAGCCCAAAAATCAGAGACTCCATTGATACTTTAAAATTCTTAAAAACATTATTTTTTGACAAAGTCATATCTGCGTGGTACCAAGGGGTTGATTCTTACCGATAAGGGTTGGAGTTCAAAAATTAGAGTGGTTATCTTCAAGGAGCCCAAAAATCAAAGACTCTAGTCACAATATAAAATTCTCAAAAAGATTATTTTTTGGCAAAGTCATATCTGCGTAGTACCAAGGGGTGGATTTTTCCCAGTAAGGGTTGAAGCCCAAAAATCGAAGTATGTGTTTTTCGGAAAGCTCAAAAATCAGAGACTATATTAATACTTTAAAATTGTTAAAACCATTATTTTTTGACAAAGTCATATCTGCGTGGTTCCAAGGGGTTGATTTTTAACTTTAAGGGTTGAAGCCCAAAAGTCGGAGTCGGTATCTTCGAGGAGCTCAAGAATCGGAGACTCTAGCCACAATGTAAAATTCTAAAAAAGATTATTTTTTGACAATGCCATATCTGCGTGGTACCAAGGGGTTGATTTTTAACGTTCAGGGTTGGAGCCGAAAAATCGGAGTGGATATTTTCGAGGAGCCCAAAAATCATTGGCTGTATTGATACTTTAAAATTCTTAAAAAGATTATTTTTTGACAAAGTCATATCTGCGTGGTTCCAAGGGGTTGATCTTTAACGATAAGGGTTGGAGTTCAGAAATCAGCATCGGTATTTTCGAGGAGCCCAGAAATCAAAGTCTCTATCTACACTGTGAAATTCTGAAAAAGATTATTTTTTGACAATGCTATATCTGCGTGGTACCAAGGAGTTGATTTTTACCGGTAAGGGTTGGAGCCCAAAAATCGAAGTGTATGTTTTCGAGGAGTTAAAAAATCAGAGACTCTAGCCACAATGTAAAATTATGAAAAAGATTATTTTTTGACAATGCCATATCTGCGTGGTACCAAGGGGTTGATTTTTAACGTTGAAGGTAGGAGCCCAAAAATCGGAGTGGGTTCCTGGAGCCCAAGAAATAGTGAAAGAAACGTTTTTCCTCGGAACTTTTCCTATCACATTTCATCCCTCCAAATTTTCTAGAACGTTTTTCCTCAGATATTTCCGAGTAACATTTTTACCTCGCGATTCTGTTTACCTTTTTTCCTCTGGACAGCTCCAATGTGATTGAAAATTCAAAGGTTTTGTTTTGTTTTTCTAACCGTACAAAAGGCAGTGAGTTGAATAGTTTTAAAAACCGTATATGATTGCGAAAGCACATTTTTCGATAAGTAGAAAATTGAGCAGAGATTCATAGGAGATTCATAGTTGAGCGGAGATTCATAGGATATAATATTGTTTACAAAGCTGTGAATAAATAATAATAGTTCGCCGGACAAGAGTCAAAAGTTTTATATTGTGCCACAGATTGATAAAGTTTTTTTTCTTAAATCTAGTTTTTCAATCGGGAGCGAGGCGCATAAGTATCAAGTTGGGTGCTTAAAGAATTATATTTCAGTTCTTAAGTTTTTCTTTTCTCCGAATCAAAACTGATAAAATTCACCTAATTTCCAATGATATTCAACAGATTTGATCAACAAAAAGTGAACCATTAAAAATCATTAGAAAATTATTAATTTGAGTATTAAAATATTTCCGAATCCAACAGTGAACAACTAATTGCTTGGTGAAACGAAAATATTCAGGACTGTATAATATAATAATTTTAAAAAAGTTATGAAGATGGAAAACGTAAAACATAGAAAATTATATTAACGCGACGGGACGTTGTGACATTGTTGACTCTATTGACACATCAAGAAGGGCATATTATGGTATTGTAATAGTCACGTAGCCTGTCTCCAACTTTAGCCTCCCGATTATTTGAACAAAGTTAAGAAAAGAAACATTCTTTCCAATTTTGAAGTGACACACATTCAGGGCCTTCTGGGGCTAGTTTTATGCTGAATTCTGTTCTAGATTAGAAAATTTTGTTCCGGCTTTACCTTTTTCTGATTTTCCATGAAAAATTGCAATTGTATAGCAAAATTTGTAAAAAAGATTTGCCTTGAATAAGGATGAACTTGAGTGTCTACAAAAATTTATTTATTTTTTGAAGGTTTTGTCCTTATGCAATAGGTCACTTCATTGCCCCACTGATTCCAAATTTTCAAAACTTAACTGAATATTAGTGAAATTTTACAAATTTGTTTAGTGAAAATTGGGCCTATAACGATTAGTAAAAAATTACTAATTTAATTAGTCAAAATATTTCCCAATTTGATAGTGCAGAACAACTAACTGCTTAATAAAGATATATGAAATTATTGAGGACTATATATAATAAATTCTAAAAGTTATAAACATGAAAAATGTGAAAAATCAAAAAGTTGAATCAAATGATACGCAATAGTGCGGCATTTTTATCACTATTAAAACAATAAGAAGGCCATACTAAGAAACTGTTGGAGATATCTAGTCTGTTTCCGCTCCCAAAGTATTGTCTTCTCATTGTTTGTACATGTCTAACAAAAAGAAGAATTTTTGTCAAATACAATGGATCTATACGCTATTCATTGATTACGCGTATTCAATGTCCTCATGCGCCTCTGTTTTACATAATTCTGTTTTCGATTTGCAAAATTTTTTACGGTTCTACATTTTTCTAGTTTTTCAAAGAAAATTGAAATTATTCAAGGGAACTGGGATTTCTAAAAAATGTATTGCCTAACAGCCTGTGAATAAATAATGGCTCGTCGCACTAGACAATGTAACGAAAAAAAAAGTTTTATCTTGGGTCAATAAAGAAAAAGAGTTTATGAGGAATTAACAATGTCACTCATAGTAGATATAGGTTTCGCCACAGTTTTAGGGGAAGTTATGATACTGGTTGGCCTGGATGATTTTTCAATAATAAATAAAATGTCTAGATGATTTTCACTCTCAAAAATAGCAATTTTTTGAATAACAAATCACGGCTAGAAGTTTTCATTTGATCGCAAGTTTTCTTTTTGCTTTCAGTGGCATCGCTATGTGGATAATGTACAAGTTTTTAATGTTTCTGAGCACTAGATTCTGCGATATAACTGCGCACATATATCCATTCTGTTAAAAAATGATTTGTTTGTATCGCTGTAAGTTGCAAACGGGTTATATTACCAAAATAACTGCAGGAAGCAAAAAAGTTTGATTTTTCTACTCACAGATGCTAAGAATAATTTTATAAAACTATTTCGTAATAAATAATGCAATATTTAACAAAATTGTTTTAACAAAAACTGACCAGGACTTCGAAAAAATAATCAACATATTTTTAATTAGAAGACTGCGTTTGACCTTCAATTCTGAAACTGCAATAAAAGATGAATTTTCAACAAAATATTTAAATTTTCAACTAAATTTTCTGTGACGCTTTGGTGGCTGAAATTCATACTTCTTTAAGCTGATGCTTATTCAAGGCAAATCATTCTGATAAAGTTTTCTAAGTCTTTGCAATTTTCCATTTACAATAGGGAAAATATACAAACGAATAAATTTTTGGAAATCGAAAAAGGAACCCTGTTGAAAAGTAGCACATGGGGATCCTGATTATGCAATACTTACTAATATATTGATCCATATCGATCCCATATTGATTCATTATGTTTTTGAATTTATAAAAAATTCTCATTTTTCTTGAATTTCCTCAAACAATCTGAAGGCTGCGCTTGGTAATTGATGCAGACTAAGTCAAGTTCATAATCTCATAATATGACCTTTTTATCATTTCGATAGAGTTAAGAATGTAACAGCATAGCGTTTTTTAAAAAAATGATATATTTTTCGACCTTTTCCGTTGTTCACGTTTTCCATTTTTACAACATTTTTTGAAGTATTATATACAGCCCTATGTAACTTTATTTTTTTGCTTCAAGAAATTACTTGCTTTTCACAACTGTATTAGGAAATATCACAACTAATTGAACTATTAATTTTTCTACAGCAGACAAATTATGGTTTTAAATTTGCTTGCAGCTCAAATGTGAATGGTCTCAAAGTAAGAATTTCCAGTCTCATATTTGGGATCCTTTATTCATGTACGTCATTTTTTGGAAAAGTGATGGGTTCAAAAAAAAAATCTTGCAACAGTCAGGGAATTTCTATAACTTTAAATACCTGGCAAGCAGAATAGATTGAAAAATGGTCAATATTGTTTTGAAATTGTTTTATCCCGGTTATGAAAGATCTTGGTCGAAAATGTTACAAGTTTAAGATTCTGGTCTTTGAATATTAATGGTCAGGAAAAATTGGTAAGGGAAAATTAGAGCACCTTTTAAATAAAGTTTTACGTCAACCTTAATATAATATTCTTGTTAGTAATTTATTCGCCTGGTATGTATATTTTTTTCAGTTGCTTCCTCCTGAAGATTATCTTTTTAGTTATGAGATTTCATTATATGTTTGAAAATTTAACAATTTTCTTGAAAAGTCATCCTTTTTGGTTTGAAATTTAACTGTTTCGTTGAAAAGTAATTGTTTTTGATTGAAAATTCAACTGTTTTGTTGAAAAATCGTCTTTTTGGATTAAAAATTCCAGCATCTTCTTAGAAAATACACTTTTTGTTTAAAACTCATATTTTCATGTTGAAAAGTCAAAATAGAATCTTTCTTGGCCAAATAATCAATTTTTTTCTTTAATTTGTTTTTTTAATTCGAAGACTCATATGTTTTAGTAGAAATTTCAACTTTCATGAAAATTAATCTTCTTTGGTTGAGGATTCAACTGTTTTGTTTAACAATTTCAGTGAAAACACCTTGTTGGGAAATCATTTTTTGTCAAAGATTTGTATTTTTATTTAAAAATGCATCTCTTTGGTTGATAGCTTAAATATTTTTTTGTAAACTGAACTTTTTAATTGAAAATTCAACTCTGTGGGTAAAAGTTGTACCAGTTTATTTAAAAAACTTCTTCAATTATTTTGTTGAAAATTAATTTCTTGGTGAATATTTATATATTATGATAGAAAAGACATTTTCTTGTTTAAGAGAAAAAATTTAAAATTTTGAAGTTTGTTTCTAAAATATCGTTTTATTCCGTTTATAATAGATTCTATTTTAAAAATATTACAAGATTGATATGCTGAGATTCGAATGTAAATGGTCGCGGAAAATGAAAAATTGTCCAAGAAAAAATCAGGGAATTTTCGAAATGAATTTTTCACTCTGCAATGCATGTATTATCCTTAATACAAAAAAATTTCATTAGTTTCATGTTCCATATCTTATTATTTCTGGAAACCATGAAGTACGTACAGCAAGAGGGCGGTCAAGGGGGAAGAAGAGTCTTTTTTATCTTAAAATTCCACTATTTGCTTCTAAATTCATGTATTTGTCAAAATACAAAGTGCAAAGTGCCCGGCTTTGAACAAAAATCAACGAAATTTCCAATTTTCAACCTCCAAGCTTCAAACGAGAGTCATTTATTACAATTTTAATAATATAAAGATACGTTGGTGTTAAGATAAATTAAGAAACTTATGTATACACTACAAATATGATTTTCATCTCTAGTATTTCTTTCTCTTTTGGGTGTCAAATAATGAAAAAATATATTTCAGATGGTTTTTTAAAGTTGCGTTAAAAAAAATCATAGTACAAATTTCACAACTACTTGTCAACTACCCACATACTTATTGAAATAAATATCAAATGATGAGCGTTGGAGATTATTATCTTTACTGTTTAGGTCTGGGACCATATAGGAAAGATTTAAAGAAAGATATATGAAAGAGTACTTAGATTTTATATATTTGTAAAATAGGGAACGCCAAAAATCTTGTCTATTAATGTTCGAAATTATAAAAAAAATCATCAAAAACCACCCTCACGATATGAACGCGTAAGGTGGTGAAAATAAGTAGTTTCATTTCGTTATTTTATAATAAGGAAACATGCGCATATAGTGAGGGTGGTGTCTGAGGGTGAGCCTGAAGAGTCTCACCCAGTCTGTAATTCGGGGGATAATAAAGATTTTTGGCGTTTTTCAATTTTTAAATATCAAAAATAAAAAACTAATAATTTTTATCGTTTTAGGTGTGCATATTGTATGGCCATAATTTATCATTCACTTTTGTTAACCTTAAAGTAATCCTTTGATCTTATCCCAAAAATTATATGCTGTTACCTTGGATTTGAGCATATGACAGAAAAAAATTGCCGTGTTGCCACCAGATTTCATCGCAAAAAAATTGTTACGGAACAGCAATAATTTTTTTAGCTTCTTTTCGTAGAAGGAATCAATTGTTTTTTTAGTTGCACTAATCCCCAATACAACATATATTTCAGCCATAGAAATCGGTAGCGTCAATTTTGAAAAATTCAAATTTTTTTATTTTTAAATATTTATGCAAAATTTTTGAAAACAATTTTTTTTTGAAGTAGGCACTTGGGGTAAATCTGTCCAATAATGTTAGGAACTTACCTCTGAAATATAAACTCAAAACAAGCGGCGGAGCCCATCCATGCTAACCCGCCTACGGCCTTTTTGAAATTATTCCCCGAGCTATTGCGCAGGCGTCCAGGAAGAACTGGTACGAAAAGTTACTGATATATAACCACATTCGCCCATAAATTACCGTAAATTACCATAAATGCCCATAATTACTATAAATTGCAAGTAATTTCCACAAATTTGATAAATTCCCATAAATTTCACAAATTTCCAAGATTTTGCTTATATTTCATTAATTCTCATAAATTTCTATAAATTAATGAAATTTGTGAGAATTTATCAAATTTGCGGACATTTTTGAAAATTTAGGAAAGCTTATGGTATCCTACGGAAATTTATGAAAATATATGGAAATTTACTGGTGACTTTTGATAATTCTGCTGGACGTGTGTGCAGTAGCGAAATACGCAATAGTTTAATATGATGAAAAGAAAGTTTTAGATGCATAGACGGAAGGCGACGGATTATGAAGATAAATATTTGGAACATATGTTGGCATACACGGGGGTTTTTGACGAAAAATTTCCAAGCATATGTTGGGAAAAATTCCAGTTTCAACCTCATTCATTCTTATCATTTATTTGAGATTTCAATCCTAGGGGTAGGGTAAGGAGGGGCAGCGCCGACCAGTTAACAGTCAATGATTTTTTTAAAGTTAATAAGATGTGGAATTGATCCATTTTTTTCCCATTTCGAGTCCTACATTATTGTACATCATATTTCTATAAGTAACAATTATATGAATAAAACAATGATTTAATAATTGAATTATTTCTGACAAGCTGTATTTCGTCGGCTTTGCCCCACACCGGAGGGCAAAGCCAACCGCAGCTTTTTATGAAAATCAAAACATCTGAAGAGTGGAAAACATGATGTTCCGCGTCTGTGGTATTTTATGTATTGGAAAAATTACCTTTAAACATATTCAGCAAGAAGAATAAGTTATTTTTAATAAAAATCGTGATAGCTGTGATATAACCTCTTATTAGTTGACATTCAACTAGAGACGGAGTACGCGCAAAGGTTTCTACCGTACCAGTACAGAACACCCGCTCTACCGACCGGATTGAAAATAATAATATATAATAGAGTTTCTTGCATGTAGCCCAGAAGATAAGTGGCTGTTCTACATTACCGATGACTTATCGACCAAACTTATGATACGTTTATAACCTAAGCACGTATAAACTATTATTTTGGTCGGGCTTGCCCCACTGGTGAGGCCTCAATTATTTACGATATTAAATACACTTTGGACTTGTATTACGTTCAATTATTATAATGACATAATGTGATATTGTTTTATCTGTCAAAATATCAAATTTTCATACTGTAAGTATTGCCATTAACGTCGAAAACTTTAC